>JAJTWQ010000193.1:600000-848484 GCA_029007595.1 Solanum commersonii
CAACTGAAATTTTGTAGAAGTGGCCACCCACGGACGGACGGACCGTAGGTCATGTGATGCTCCATCGATGGGTAGGTGTAGATAAGAGCATTAGGGAAGTCTGACTAAGTGTGGAACTACAAAGTGATCTATGAACCGTAGGTCAAACTACGAGCCATCTTGCATGTCCATTAAAGGTGTTCATAGAGTTGAAGTTCTAGTACCTGATGAAAATTCTAAGTGTGGAACCCCGGAAGAGGACCCACAGACCATAGGTCCACCTATGATTTGTCCTGCACATCCATTGATGAAGATAAAAAAATGATGGTTCGAGGCTTCTGAAGAAAAGTTGTAAGTGTTACCAATCGAGGGGACCTACGGACCGTAGGTCGAGCCATGAGTAGCTAAATCTATAACTAGGGTTGTGGGAGTCATGAGCAATAATAGCCTATGAATAAAAACTAAGTAATTCTTAAATAATGTTGATGCATGCATTCATAAATCTATCGTTTAGAAGTCCTTTTAACGAGTGCACGCATTAGAACTCCTATTGTTGCTACTTGCCAGACCAAGGAGGTAGTTAATAAGAACAGAATTATCAATAGAGATTTATTGTGGTACTATCTAATAATCTAATATCAATTTTTGCGAGGGTGAAAACTAAGTCATACATTAATGTGATGTCTAATCTGAGGTAAAGGTAAGGGTTAGTAATGTATATACACGTAGCCGGACCAAGGTGCGGAGTGAAATTCTCTACTTGGAGGACCAATCACTTAGGGATACCTAACTTATAAACTTTGCATGTGAAACACTAGAAAAGGATTACTATTATTAGAATTACTGTGTTAAGAGCTTATGGGAAGCACATACCACCTAGTTTCTCTCTCTTATTGATAAATCAAAGTTTGAATACTGCTCAGTTGTTACTTAACAACAACCGCATTTTTGCTTACACAAATCTCCCCCCCCTTTAATTACTTGTTTCGAAAATAGTTTGACTAAACGGAAGTAATTGTAAGTTAAGTTTAAGTCTGAACCATATTCCTCATGGGATCGATCCCAACCTACAAGTTGGGTTCTTTATTTGACGACGACCGCTTATACTTCTTTAGGGAAATGTAATTTGAGCGTATCAATTTTTTGCATCGTTGCCTAGGAATAAGGAATTTAGATTAAGTTTAACTACATTATTGAACTTTAGTAAATTATTTCCTAATTTTTTGTTTTCTTTTGTTTTTGTTTTCTTTAAGTTTCTACTCTAGTGTATGCCAAGTACAGGGAGTTGAGGAAAACCATTGACCCCATACGATCCATAGTTGAGCAAAACTTTGAGAAAGATGAATAATCAAAGGGTCTAGAATAATCTTATCATAGAGGATCATGAAAAAGGTGTTGGTAATGAGAATGCTCAGGTTCCTGGTGTTAATTTAATTGGAGATGCATTGAGGGTGCAAGATCCACCAGAACCAAGACTGCGTGATAATTACAAGGTCGACTTCAATACCGGCAAATCTGAAGGATGTATTGTTCTCCCTCCTCTACATCCAGGGCATACTATCATGGTGACTAGCAGTTTGATGCAGATGCTTACAACAAGGGGTTTGTTTTGCGGTATGGCTTCCGAAGATCCGCACTGGCACATGACCAAGTTAAGAAGTGTCTGCAACAGTTGTGTGGGATGACCAGAGTTGAATATGAATGTCATAGGGTTAAGAGTCTTCCCTCTATCACTGACCTAAGATGTTGCGGTATGGTTTTCTAAGCTTTCGTACAACTCGATTCACACATGGGACTAATTGCATAAGGTGTTTATGGCAAAGTATTTTCCGTTGTCCAAGAAGTTGAATCTGAAGGATAAAGTGAACAACTTTATAGCACTACCGGGAGAGTCTGTGAGAAGTGCATGGGATAGTTTCACTGTGTTAAGAAGAGTGTTCCAAACCACTGCATCGATGATGAGTCACTAAAAGAGTATTTCTACAGAGGTTAGGATGGCAATGGTAAGGAGGTGCTTGATATTATTATTGAGGATCATTGGTGTGTGCATTTTTTAGGAGATCGCTCAGAAACTGGAGAACATTTCCTGAAATAATAAAGCATGGAGTACCCGAAAGTCAAACACTGGAAAAAGCACATTTGCAATTCAAGTTGCGCCTAGTCAATCTACCGATGACATTCGTGAGTAGATAGCTTTGATAAGGATAGAACATGGGTTGGTTTTGAAACATGTAAGCGGAGGTCCAGAAAAGGTGAATATGGTAAATTATCAAACTAGAACTCCACCACCACCAGTTGAGGAATACTATATGAGGAGGATGTTTATTTGGTAAATCATCAGACGGGGGGTTTTCGAACCAACCTTAAGGTTCCAACTCAGATAATTGGTGCCAAGGTTGAAACTATGGTAACTACAATCGAGAGGGTAACTATGTTCGGGATGTGAATTACAATCACGACAACAACTATAACCGAAACAACTATGGCAAAAAAAATGAGAGAGTTGGGCGTTATGTTCCACTTGCAAATTGGAAATCTGGTAATAGGGAAGCTGGGGGTAGTATGTCACAGATTGAGGATATGATGCAGAAGATGATGAAGAGGTTTGATTCGACTGATGAGAATGTGAAAGAGATGTGGAATGACTTGTCTTGAATTGGTCAAAAAGTGGATGCCCATGTAGTGTCAATAAAGCAACTTGAGCAACACTTTAATCTATAGTCAACTACTGAGAACCCATGTCAACCTTACACACTTCCTAGAAACACCATCTAGAATTCGATAAATGATTGGCATTGTATAGCAGTCACGACTCGAGGAGGTAATCAAACCATTGATCCCCTGATTCCATCTAAGGTTGAAAAGGTTGTAGAAAGAGATGAAGTTGAAGTTAAGGCTATTGAAGAGTCCAAAAATGCTAAAGAAAAGAATCAGAGATAACCAAAAAGTTATTCACATGCCTAGACCTCCACCTCCATTCCCACAGAGGTTGGTAAAGAAGAATGAAGAAGGAAAATACCGTAGGTTTATTTCTATGTTGAAATAACTTTACATCAATGTTCCATTGATACATGCTTTGGAGAAATTGCCTGGGTATGCAAAAATTTATGAAAGATTTGGTTACTAAGAAGAGGACCGTCAGTTTTGAGAATGATGAGAGGTTGCAACACTGCAATGCTATTGCTACGAGGTCATTTGTGTAGAAGAAAGAGGATCCTAGAGCTTTCACTATTCCTTTACCATTCGTTTGTTGCACATTGTGAAGGCATTGTGTGATTTGGGTGCTAGTATTAATCTGATGCCATTGTCTATCTACAAGAAGTTTGGTTTAGAGGCTCCAAAACCCACTGCGATACGACTATTCATGGCCGATAGAACTGTGAAGAAGCCCATTGGTGCTCTCCTAGATGTACCTATTAAAGTGGAGTCGTTCATTTTCTTGGTGGATTTTGTGATACTTGATTGTGAGGTTTATTTTGAGGTTCACATCATCTTAGAGAGACCGTTCCTTGCTACTAGGCACACCTTGGTCGATATGGAGAGAGGGAAAATGAAGTTCCGATTGAATAATGAAGCAGTAACTTTCAACACCTATAGGTCTATGAACCTATAAAGTGATCTCAAGTCATTATTAGTGGTGAATCATATTATGGAGCGAGTTTCTGAAGTGTCTATTAAAGAGAAGTTGGGTGTTGATGCACTGGCAACGGTATTGATGAATTTTTAGGGTGACGGTATTGAAGACTATGATGAATTAGTCGCCACACTTGACGGGTTCGAATTCTGTTCTAAACCAAAGTAATTAGAGCTAGATATGAAGAATCGTGACTCTCCACACACAAGACCGTTTGTGGAAGAAGCTCCAAATTTTGAACTTCAGCCTTTACCATCACACTTGAGGTATGTATTCTTAGGGAGAGATGGCACTTTTCTGGTAATAATTGCGGCCGATTTGAGTGAGGTACAACTAGAGGCATTGATTTCTGTTTTGAAGAGGTTCAAGTGAGCTATTTGATGGACTATTGCGAACAGTAATGTGATATCTCCTGGAATTTGTTCTCATGAAAATCCAACTCATACCGGACAACAAGACTAGTATCGAGCACCAAAGGAGACTAAATCCGCCTATGCAAGAGTTCGTGAACAAGGAAATTATCATATGGTTTGATGCTGGAGTCATATACCCCATTGCAGTTAGTAGTTGGGTTTGTCCTGTTAAGTGTGTACCTACAAAAGGTGGGATTACTATGGTTCTTAATGCGAAAAATGAGCTTGTTCCTATGCAGCCAGTGACTGGATGGAGAGAATGCATGGACTATCAAAAATTTAATGCTTGGACAGAAAATGATCACTTCCCTATGTCGTTCATGGATCAGACGCCGGATCGCCTTACTGGTAAGGCTTAGAATTTCTTTCTTGTTGGGTATTCGAGCTACAATCAGATCCTCATAGCTTCGGAAGACCAAGACAAGACTACCTTCTCTTGCCCTTATGCGACTTTCACCTTCAAACGAATGCCATTTGGATTGTGTAATTCCCCAGTGACCATCCAGCGTTGCATGATGTCAATATTTTTTATATGGTGGAGGACACTATTGAGGTATTTATGGATGATTTCTCTATTGTAGGTGACTCGTTTGATGCATTTGGCCGAGGTACTGAAGCAGTGTGAAGAGTGCAATCTTGTGCTCAATTGGGAAAAGTATCACTTCATGGTGAAAGAGGGGATAGTTCTGGTTCATCAGATTTTTGAGAATGGTATTAAGATTGACAGAGCTAAAGTTGAGGTAGTAGAAAAGCTTCCACCACCTATCTCTGTAAAAGGTGTTAAGGATTTTCCCTGGTCCTGCACATTTCTATTGGAGGTTTATCAAGGATTTCTCTAAAATTGGACACCCATTGTGCAATTTACTCGAAAAGAAGTGTTAGTTTGATTTTGGTGATTCTTTTCTAAAAGCATTTGGATAGTTGAAAGCAAAGCTAGTTTCCGCACCTATCAATATTTCACCAGATTGGGGGCAACTGTTTGAAGTGATGTGTGATGCGAGTGGAGTCACGCTTGGTGTGGTATTGGGACAGAGACAAGAGAAGATTCCTCATCCGATTTACTATGCTAGGAAAGCGCTGAATGTGGCTCAAAAGAACTATATTGTGACTAAATAGGAACTCCTTGATCTTCGCATTCGAGAAATTTTGATCCTACTTTCTTGGTACTAAGGTCATAGTGCATACTGACCATTTTACATTGAGGTCTATCATGGCTAAAAAGGATGCAAAACCGATGTTGATATGATGGTTATTGTTGTTGCAAGAGTTTTATTTTGAGGTGAAAGATATAGAGGGGATAGAAAATCAAGTTGCTGATCATTTATCCAGATTAGAGGAGGAAGCTATGCTCAAGCTAGGAGATGGGGCTAAAATTAATGATGCTTTTCTAGATGAAAATGTAATGGTTGCTTCCTATGATCTTATTCCTTGGTTCGCAGAGTTTGGTAACTACTTGGCAAGTGATCTAGTTCCATTGGATTTGTCTTTCCACCAAAGGAAAAAATTTATGCATGATATGAAGAAATATTTTTAGGATGAGACTTACTTGTTCCGTATTTGTGCTGATGGGATTATTAATCATTGTGTTCCCAAATATGAGATGATAATTGTACTAGAGGCGTGTCATTCATCGCCTCTTTGTAGGAATCATAGTGGTATTTGGACTGCTCATAAAATCTTGTAGTATGGGTATAACTGCCCTACCATCCATCAAGATGCTCATGATTTCGCCAAGTCTTGTGATCGTTACCAAAGAGAAGGAGGAATTTCAAAGTGGCAAGAGATACCTATGAATCCGATATTAGTGATTGAGTTGTTTGATGATTTGGGCCTTGATTTCATGGGTCCATTTGTGAGTTCACATGGGATGAAGTATATTCTTGTTGCAGTTGACTATGTATAAAAATGGGAGGAAGAAATTGTGCTTTCAAATAATGAGGGTAAAAATGTCACCACATTTCTAAAGAAGAGTATCTTCTCCAAATTTGGTACACCTAGGGCGATTATTAGTGATGGAGTTTTCCACTTTTGTAATAAGTTGTTCAAGGCGTTGCTAGAGAAATATGGAGTCTATCACAATATAGCCACTCCTTACCATCTGCAGTCTAGTGGGCAAGTTGAAGTGTCAAACAGAGTGATAAAGGAAATCCTTGCAAAATGTGTGAATGCCAATAGAACTGATTGGTCAAGGAGGCTTGATGGTGCTCTATCGGTTTATCACACTACATTCAAGACTCTCGTATGTATGTACCACTACCAACTTGTATATGGGAAGTCATGCCATTTGCTAGTAGAGCTAGAGCATAACGTTATGTGGGCACTAAAGAAGTTGAATTTTAATTGGGGTGCCGCATCGAGTCAAAGAGTTAATGACATGAATGAGATTGATGAGTTTCGCCTAAAAGAATATGAAAATTCAGCCTTGTACAAGGAGAAGATGAAGAAGTATCATGATCAAAAGATTGCAAATAGTGAATTTTTTGTGGGTGATCTACTGTTTCTTTTCATCTTTAGAATGCGATTGTTTCCTGGCAAGCTCAAGTCCAAGTGGACCGAGCCATTCCGATTCAGTCAAGTATTTCTTCATGGAGCGGTTGAGCTCTAGAAGAAGGAGGGAACAAGGTTCAAAGTGAATGGGCAAAGAATCAAGGTCTACATGGGGAAATAGGAGAGTGTACAAGAAGTGGGAGAGGCCTACTATGTTGATGAAGTCTGGTAATAAAGAAGCCTGCGTCTTGCCGTGATGTTAAATCAAGAGTTACTTTGGAGGCAACCCAAGATGTACAATCTAGCCAATCATAGATTTTTCTTTTCGATTGAGGAGCTTTCTTCTTTTATTTTAGTTTTTGTAACTCTTTAGATAGGTGTTTTATTTTTGTATTAGTGTTGGCTAGATATAGAATAGGGTCCGTGTCTAAAAAGTGTCTAGAAAATCTAAAAGGAAAGTCCTAATGGTTGCTACGTGTGCAGGGGTGAAAGGCAAAATCTGTACAAAAATAGAAGTGTAGTGGTCTACGGACTCCATCGACGGTTCGTTGGTCCATCCACGGACCGTGAATGGCGTCCGTAGATCCCAGGTAAGTTTTCTAAAATTCTAAGTGTTAGAGTAACCTACGGACCAAACCTACGGTCCGTAGGTCAACCCACGGACCGTCGATGGGGTCTGTGGGTCCAAAACCTAGGGTTTACCCAACCCGACCCGGACACCTTATAAAATAAAACCACTCATTTTTAATTCACTACCCACATTCAAAACTCCCTCCCAACCATTTTTTAACCCTTTCTCTCCCACAATCAATCCATTAAATCCCAACATCCCACAGATCAAGTCCTATTCACTTCTCTAAATTCCCAAATAAGCCTTCTCTCCTCAAAATCCCTCATCTCCATTACCCAGCGATTCCACAATTTCGGGTTCAGTTTCAAAGGTCTAGCAAAGGCCTAAGGAATTCATTGCAATTACATACAAGCCCACTTCGCTTACTTGTAAGGTAAAACGACTTCACCCTAACTTTGAATTTTGTTATTCATTGTTTAAATCATGAAGTCACAAAGTGGATCTTGACTTTGGGTTGTTTATCCATTAATTGCATGTTAAACTATAGTTAGAAACACCCTTGGAACAATAGAATGTGATTGTTTTGCTCATTTTAACCAAATAAATCAAGTATAGCGAGGAGAATGTACGGGAGTTCAATGCTTCCTATGCGGCCACCATTAGGGGGTCCACAAATATGAGGGCCTAGCCCGCCGCTCAGGCTCCACTTGAGTCCACACTCGTCAGGGGGGTTCACTCTTGACAACTCTGAGACCACTTTCCATAGGTTAATCTATGGCCCGAACAACACTATGCCCATCAATAGAGTATAGTTCGACTATCGAATGGACATTATCCAAAGTGAAGCATTTCAGTGGAATGCCTAGCAGAGGGAGTCCCTTGTGAGATAGTTGGCCCGACATCTTGATACAGATGGAGAGCGCGCCGAGTTGGTCCAGACTACGTGCTTGGGTATAAAGAAGGTGACCCTGAATTTTGCTGCTAAATTGTTTTGCCTGCTAGTGCGAACCTCGTTTCCTCCACTCAGGCAGACAATGTGCTCACATGGGATCGAACAAAGATGGTTGCAGCTATGGTTGCAGGTTTTGAGATAGATTACACCCTCATCCTCATTATGGTGATTCATGAAAGGGCCTTCAAATCCAGAACTACCCTGCCATTCCTATGCTTCATCTTCTATCTTTGCAGGGATGCTACTGTCCTTATATGGCAATGTGATCGATTGCTTCAGGCCACCAAAACTCTTGATATCGGCCTTTTTCGGGTTGAGGTCAACGTAGTTGCACCTTGCAGGGAGCCACAGGTTGAGGTGCCACTGTTAGGCGATGAACTTGTAGTAGATGTAGAGTAGATGCAAGATGATGACACTGCCCCTCCAGCCACTAAAGCAGATGCCCAGGCTCCTCCGTCTCCGACAGCCAGTTAGGCCCCTAGTTCATCCAGACCCACTCATTCATCCATTTCCACTACCATCCCTCTAACTCGAGTGTAGAGGCTAAAGGCACAGACAACCACATTGCTTCAGCATATGAGGCCATGGATGTAGTGTGTTATAGCGGAGTTTGAGTCTAGGGTTGAACAGCAGATGGAGCATATGATAGACCAAAAGGTCCATGCCGTTCATCAGTGCCTGGATGCCTTTGAGTTGTCAGTCTTGGAGAGGTCGGCCCCGACTATTGATGTGACCACTTTCAAGAAGGAGTTAGAGAGCCTATGTATTGATGCCACTGTACTTCTTGCTCCCCTAGAGACTTAGCAAGAGTCTTCCCTTATGGCATCGGTTGATGATATGGTGATGAGTGCACTATTCAATAGGGAGTTGATGATAGTGCTTCTGATAGTGATACTGAGCCAGAGAGAGTGAGGAACAAGGAGTGCCAGCAAATTTAGGTAGCTCAGAGGGCATTGATAGTTAAAGAGGAGATGAGACCACTGCAGGCCAAGGAGATAGGTATGGGCCCATCTAGCAGTGTGAGCACTAATGACGGTGCAGTGAGAGTTAATGATAGCACTACTGAGGGTGCTGAGATGGTAGATGGGAGCGCTATTAATGGCGTTCCATGAGTTGATCCAGCGAGTTTCGAGAAAATTAACCCGCCTACTTCTTGAGTGGTCTTCGGTGTATATGCACCACAGGTATGCTTCAAGTGATCTTTTACTTTTTATATTTTGTGTGAATTGGGGACAATTGCACTTTAATTTGTTAGGCTGGAGTAAATGGATTGTGAGTGATATGGTGAAGTCTAAGTAACCCAACTCATAATTATCTCTTAGGGTTTTCTTGCCTGTGTTCTTTTCCCCCAAGAGACTGGCTTAATAAATGTTGAACCGATAGGTTTAGGACTGTATGTGTAGGAGTAAGTAGAAAAACTAAAGCTTGATGGCATAAAAAGCATGAAAAAAATTATCCCTGTCAAAAAATGGTGAAATATGCTATATATGTAGGTTTGATAAGTCGAATGTGTTGGATCTCAATATGACATGATAAGGACTGATTTGACTTCATGACTTAAGCTAAAACTTGAACTGGGTAATCTAATAATCTGATGATGAAACAATGTGCCAAGAATGTGTGAGAATAGTGGTATGTTCAGTATGTGTCAATCTAGAACTTACCCCGTTGGTCCTTCTAAGATAATCTAGGCTAGAATTTGGGAAGTGATCATAGGCCCTTGTTCAAATTAGTCCACTTAAGCCCAAAATGATCCAATTAAATGAAATCAATATTCCATTTGATCCAAATGTTTGAGCCTAAAATAGACCATTTCTTTTGATTCATGTAACTCACCTTCCATAAAATGATTGTCTTGGCCCGGTCCCTCCTTGGACATGTGCACCTTGACTTAGGGAAAAAGCCTAAGTTGAGGGTGGCTAATTCAAAAGTTACCTTGATCTTGGCCCTAATCCGACATTGGATATTTTGCACCTCAACACATGCTAAACACATAAGTTGAGGGTGGCTGTGAAAAAGGAAAACTAAAAGAAAAAAAAGGGTATGAAAAGAGTTGTGTGTTGAAAAGGAAAACTGAACAGAAAAAGATGTGACTTTGTGTAAAATGAAGCAAAAAGATGATAAATAAAAGTTCTGAAAGAAATAAAAAAATGAAGCAAAAGAAAAAAGAAGAAAGTGAAAAATAAGAGTTGCAAAGTCAAAAGTCACATTTGTGTTGAAAAGAGTCAAGGGAAAAAAAGTAAAATGAAAGGATGTCAAAAATAGGTTGAGAAAAGAGGTAAAAGACCAATGTAGGGTCAAGGAGGGCAGAAATTCACTAAAAAGTACCCAAATGTACCACACCTGATCCTGGCCGTACGTTACAAGCTAAGAAAGTCCTATAGTGATCCTAAAAGGTAATTTGGAGAGTCTAAGAGGTGAAAATAAGGGAAAGCCTATGGTATTGAGCACTAACTGTACTTGAAGTCACTTCTGAGCGTGAGTGTTGAAAGAATCCTAAAAACATGAAAGTCATATCTCTTGTGAGTAAAAAGAATTTCTTTTGAAGTGACGGCAGTAGTTACATTGTTGGAGAATTGATACCTTTGTGATTGAGAATGGTGTATGTTGTGGTGTCGGTTGGTCTGTCTGTGTCATCTTTTGATCCGTATGAGTTGGTTTGTTGGGTCTAAGAGAAAAGATTTGCACTGAGAAAAATGGATGGATTGAAATGGCCATTGATTGCTTGAGTTTATAGGTTTACTTCTACACAATTGTCTTTTAGAGTGTTTGTGTGTCTCTTGAGGACAAACAACATATTTTAGTTCAAGGTGTTGATATATAGTGAGTTTACGGTATTTTTAATGCAATTCCCTTAAGAGTTGTGTGTGTCTAGAGCCATTTTGTATAGGAAATAATGTTTTATGTGTTATGGTTGCATGAAATAGGCTTCGATGCGGTTGATTGAGATGAGAACTGTAATGCTACAAAAGTGGCCACCCACGGATGGACCTACGGACCATAGATCTTATGACGGTCCTTTAATAGGTAGATGTAGATAGGAGAATCAGGGAAATCTGACCACATGTGGAACTACGAAGTGATCTACGGACCGTAGGTCAACCTACTAGTCGTCCTGCACGTCTATTGAAGGTGTTAAGAGAGTTGAAGTTCCAGTACCTGATGAAATTCCTATGTGTAGAGCCACGGAAAAGGACCGAACCTACAGTCCTTCCTTCACGTCCGTTGATGATGATCAGAGAATGATGGCTCCAAGCTTATGAAGAAAAATTTTAAGTGTTGACAAACAGAGGGGACCTAAAAACCGTAGGTCGAGCCACGGTCCATAGGTCAAGTCGTCGATCAAAGCCGCATCCCAGAAGTTTATTTCCTTATTTTATTTTATTTTCGTTTAGGACATGTTTTTCTATAAATAGGCTATGTAGTTTTTGGGGGTTAGACATTATTGTTTACTTTTAGTTCTTGAAATTTTCTTGGGAATTAACTTGCAAACTTTGGCAATTTGATTTCTGGATTTTCATTTATACGATTTTTTCATTGAAATTCAATTCAAGATTTTGGGTTTCTTATACTTTAAACCTAAGTTCATGAATTCTTATTATCAAAACATGAATTGTGTTCTTTCAAGCATGAGTAGCTAAATACAAAACTAGGGTTGTGGAAACCATGAGCAATTAACAACATATGAATAATAGCTAAGTATTTCTTGAATAGTGTTTATGCATGCATTGATAATTCTTTCGTTTAGAAGTCTTTTTAACGACTGCACTCATTACAACTCGCCTTGTTGCTACTTGTCGGACAAAGGAGGTAGTAAAGAAGAAAATAATTATCAACAGAGATTTAGTGTGATACTATCTAATTGTCTATTATCAATTGGTACGAGGGTGAAAACTAAGTCATACATTGATGTGGTGTCTAATCTGAGGTAAAGGTAAGGGTTAGTAAAGTGTACACACAAAGACGGACCAAGGTGCGAAGTGAAATTCCCTACTTGGAAGACGAATCACTTAGGGATACCTAACTTACCAACTTTGCATGTGAATGATGAGTCCACAAATTGGACTCATTTAGGTCTATATTTTGATGAAATTAGTGTCCTCAAATGCATGTTTTATCCTGATATCTGATGAAAACCATTAATTTTTAGGTATTTGAAGTTTGAGGCAAAACATGGACACTACTTAGCAAAAAGAAGCCGAAAGAATGAAGAAATGAAGGTATGCAAATCACCGAACACATTCGGTTAATCACCAACAGATTATATATTAGCCCTTTGTTCCAGTGTGCTGAGCCATAAAGAAAAGGATAAAATTGGCGATGAAAAGGAGCAGTCGGCGTATCACCGAACGACTCCACAAAGCAGTGCTACATCACCTAATTATCCAGGACACAAAGATGCTGAAGGCAACTGACGAAAGGCGATGAAGTAGACCAAAGGGCGGATCACCGAACACATCAGCGATTCTCACTAATGTCGCCGAAAGATCCTTCGGAGCACAATTTCTAAAAACTATAAATACTAGTTTTGTTTTTATTCTTAGTAGCGATTGTTACATTGTTTTACCTAGTGTTTTTTTAGAAAAAAAGGTTGAGAGAGAGCCTTTGAAATTTTGCTCTAAGTTTGAGAGGGTTTTGGAGACTTGAAGAAGAAGAGGGTTTCATCTCTAAGGATTTGGACTTAGGTCTCTTGGATTCTTCATTCTTGGCCATTAACAAGACTAAAATCTTCATACCCATTTGAATGCAAGCTCATTTAGGTATAAATTTCTATCTCTTGATGTGTGGCTATAAACCCCAATTCTTGGGGTGTGATTTAGCGAATATGGGTTAAGATTGTTGTTGGGTCTTCCTTGCTGATAGATTAGATGTAGTTTAATGGTGATTTCATCTAGTAGTTGTGGTTGAATTTAACAAATTTGTAGTTGTAATTACAAGTTTATTTATGTGTTTTCGACTTGCTCGAGAGAGAGGTCGCGAAACCAAGACTACTAGATTGATGGCCTAAGGAGTGGGTCGACATGAGGTTTAGCTCGAGAGAGTGAGTGGGGTAAGGCATAGGCTGGTCTTCATGGGGCAAGTGGGTATCCGAGAGGAACCCATTTGAAACGAGGTAAGTTGCTCGAGAGAGAATTTATTCCCAGTATAACTTAGCCTAGTCACTATTACTCTATAAATTTTCTATCGAAAGCATGTACCCAACAATTTAGATTAACCCGTATTCCGATGACATCCCAAGAATCCGCCTCTCATTGCTTAAATTTCCTTGTTTTAACTGTTTCCTGCTTACAAACTCCCAAATTGATATTTGACACTTTTCTGTCCCCCTTTAATTTTTTATGTTTTCACTCTTAAAAATCTTTCACTACGATTAGTTTTAACACATTTGCACTTAACCACTAATTTTTACGCCCACTCCCTTGGGGAATCATCCCCAACCCCTAGTTGGGTTATTTTACTATTACACAATCGTAGACACTTGCATCGAAAGTTGTGTCGTTGATTACGCAAACTTCAGTGAAACACTAGGAAATGATTACTATTATTAAGATTACCGCGTTAAGATCTTATAGGTAACACATACACCCTAGTTTCTCTCTCTCATTAATAAATCAAAGTTTGAATTCTGCTCACTTGTTACTTAACAACAACCGGTTATTTTCTTACACAAATCCCCCCCACCCTGTTTAATTACTTGTTTCGGAAATAGTTTGAATAAACGAAAGTAATAGTAAGTTAAGTTTAAGTTTGAACCATATTCATCGTAGGAACGACGACCCCAACCTAAAAGTTGGGTTCTTTATTTGATGACGACCACTTATACTTCTTTAGGGAGGTGTAATTTGAGTGTATCACTAACCTCGCCTTTGGACTCCGTGTTGGGTTTTTGGGAACGTATAAATTAATTTTTTTAACAAAGAAAAATATTTCCCAGAGAGTGTATTCCCTAGACTTTGACAGTATTTACATTTTTACATTGTTGAACATTCTCGGAGAGGATTTGGATCTTTTATTTGAGCTTTGTTTATTCTAGCTTTAATTTTGGCGTTGAGTATTGCAGGTTATTAACAATTATGATGGATAATCTCTTTTGTAATGATTTCTTACTTTTTGTCATATTTGGCTAAAACCCCTTACCTTAGGGGTGTAATCATGTAGTTGAATGCATTATTTAGCTTATGTGTATTGTTATTTGTTGAATTTAATGTTTTGTTTTAAATGGGTTCAATTGTTTGTTCATGTTTTAATTGATGAACTGAAGTTGCAAATTTGGTTCTAGCTTGGTTCTCTATTCTTGCTTGAGAAATAGGTATAGTGTAGAATGAATGATTGATAATTGTATTGATTTTCATCTTTACAACCCAGCTTGAGAAAGTACGTTAATTAAGGAATTGGGTTGATTGGTAATGTTAAGCTTGTTGAGGTTCAAGGGAATTCACTTGAAACATGATAGTTGATCGAGAGATGATTATTGTATTCAAAACCTATCCTACCCATTGAGATTTAACAACTTTGAACCATTAGTAATCACCTATTAACTGAAATTAGCAATTCATTGGTCACATTCCTTAGGTCCTCACTCTAATCGTTCAAATCTTGCGTTAATTGTTGTTGTTAGAACTTGGTTACTAAATACCACCCTTTTGATATTGATAACTAAAACTTTGAGATTTATTTTATGTTACACAATCCTTTACCTCTACAAAAGATTAGAACAAGTCTTTACTTCATAATTGAATTCTTTACGGCATCACTCTATGTGGGATCGACCCCAACTCGGCATTGGGCTTATACTTGTTAGCGAAAACCTACACTTTGAATTGAAAGAAGTGTAGTTGAGCGATATCAATATAGATATACAAAATTTCATTAATTGATTATTTTAAAATTAATAATTACAAATTAAATAAAATAAATGATGATTTTGCATCTACAATGTGTAAAAAGAAAACAAAAAAAGAATCCTATAAACACTACACCATTACCCACGAAGGATCAATTTTTTAAAATGTTTTTATTTTTTTGAAGAGTTTTGTTTTTTAATTCATTATTTATTATTTAATATATATATACACTAGTTTCACGGCACGTGCGTTGCACATGTGTATCGTATATATAGTATATGATATTGTAAAATAGAATTAATATTACTAAATTAAAGCTTTTTAGTAAATAATTATAATTGAACAAACATAGGACAAGTGTTTTTAAATTATTAATACATATTGTCACCGAGTTACTCGTATTTGAGATCAAAATGACCAGATATTATTAAAACATTTTAAAATACATTCAAACATTAAATATGGGAGAAAGTGACATTTCTTATTTCTTACTTCACTGAATTTTGTAAACAAATCTAACCAACCAAATAAAAAAAATATTCATTCAAAAAATGTAACCAATAGTCTTTCCTCTTTGAGGTTATGAACATAAATGATGTACCCCATTTAAGTACAAATTTTGTCTTAAATATTCATACTTGAAATTTAGTATTCGCATGACACTAATAAGGAATACCATAAGTATTTCAAAATTTTGTTTTTATATGTAACATATCTTTTACAAAATATTATTACTCAATTAATATTTGAGTAAGGCTATCATACAGAAGTAATTTTACCAAAAAAGTGTACTTGGTTGTTATCATGAATGATGGTTATATATAGTTTAGTAGAATGATTTAATTTTAATATATGACTAACATCACCTATGGTGAAAAATATTTTATTTCAATAAGTTTCTAGTTTATCTTTGTGGAATTGTAGTCTTCTTCTTTTTTCTGCCGCATACATATCATATACTTGTTGTCTAATGAAAGTATCTAGTACCTTATAGAAGTTGTATCATGATATAAAATATATATATATATATATATATATATATATATATATATATTTCAATAATTAAAATTAATAGATGAATAAAATTTAAAGTATTATTTATAGAAACATTAATTTGATTTAAGATCATTTTCTGATCAATCACTATTTTCTTAGTTATTTTTATATAGTTAGTAAGGAGTGTATCTTGTGACATAAAGAAAAATTATATGGAACAATATATAGGCAATGAAGAAGGATGACGAAAATATATAGTCATGCTATATTCAATCTAGTGTTCCATTTGATTTAAATCTCTTGCCACTAACACTCTACTTTCTCCGTTCATTTTTACATATAAATCTATTAAATATAATTATTATCATGACTATGTTATCATATTATAAGTAAAAGTGAAAATCTATATTTGAAATAGTAAATTTAATATCAAAACTAATAATTTAATGGACTATGTTGATAACCATTGTTTTAGCAAAATTAGGAAGAAACTCCTTCGTTTGAGGAAAAAGAATAAAAAATCAAAAAAAAATATTTAACAAAGAAGAAATATGTTACCCAAATCATATGTCTTTTTTCATATCTTTTTAACATTAATATCTCTCCCAAAACTTTTCGTCAGTGTTAACTCATGAAAATGATAAGAAAAAATACGAGTGTGAATTAATGAATGATTTGCTACAATTTTTCACCAACTCTTTCTTATGAGGTACCTCAAATTTCATTGAATTCTGAACTTAATCAATTTTTTCAAATAAGACTTGAGATTTTTTAAGAAGAAGAGGAGTAGAGAACTTAAAGAAATTGTAGTTTAAAAGTGGGAGGAAACCCCTCTATTTATAGCTACCAAATAGTAAGATGAATAATTTTTAATTGTTCCTTATCCGATAAGTCACAACCTTTTGAAAACATCACTGCTTATCAAAAAAGGCACAACCCTTTAGAAAAGTCACAATCCTTCAAAAATATCACAACCCTTCAGAAAAGTCACAACTCATTGAAAATGTCACAATCCTTTAATTTGAAAAGGTATCTACTTTCAATATAATAAAATTAATTAAATTAATAAATAAAATAAAATGAGTATTTTTAATTGGGGTCCTATATTCAACATTCATGTTTGGGAGTTCATGATATTAAGGTAGTATATATATATATATATAGATAGATAGATAGATAGATAAATAGATAGATAGATAGATAAATAGACAATGTAGTGCATTTAACAGCCTTGAGCCCAATAAGCAATTAAAAATAATTTAAAACTCAAGCTCAAGAGTAGTTGTCAACAGTCCATACCTAATAAACACGTGGTAACTTATGTTTCACACTACCTAGAAGCCATTTCTAACTATACTAAATGATAAGAAAATCAAAGATAAACTTAATCTATGGTTTTCCAACTAAAAGTTACACTAAACAACCAAAGGAATGCCATATATTGACTACGAATTAAGAAGCCTAAACTAATCTTAAACTTCAACCTAACATGCGACAATACTCAATAAATAATTAAAGAAACTAAGCCAAGTCTAAGAATAGTGAAACTGTAATGTACCTCAAGGCTGAAACAACACATGAACCTTTACTCTGGAGCTTTTCCCTTCCAAAGGGCCTCTACATGATACCATGCTATGAACAACATGGCAGGAATGCCAAAACAAGCAAAATAATGCCCATATAAATATATCTGATCAAAATGGAAAAACAAGCCCAAAACACAATCATGGGACCTATATACAGAGTCTAAAATTGACTCTAACATGAGGTCCTACACCTCTCAATCAACTTGTTTTCCGAAAATGGGCACAATTCGAGCAACAATCACGCCAAATAAGGCCCCACGATTAATTAGGTCAAGTGAATCAAAAATGGATAATTAGGAGGAAATTGTTGGATTTTACCAAGCTTTACGAAGGATTTCTCAGACTCAGAAAGTGGCCATGCGATTTTCGGATGCAACCTACCAAGAATAACTCAAATCCGCCAAGAAATTCTCTCTAATTTGCCAAAATACCAAGTATTTTAGTTTGCATGGTGAAAATGACTATTAAATCTTATAATTGACAAGTGATAAATCCCTCACGGACATGGAGGCTTGCCTGCAAACATGGAGGTCAGCTATGTTGACCGTTCACAAATGTGGCAGTGCTCTCTGTGAATGTCGGCCAAGCATTGCATAAGAAGTTCACCAAGAGTGGGAATTCCCTTGATGGGAGCTTACGATTCATTCGGAAGACTGTGAATGAAAACAAATTATGCTACCCAATAAAAAGTGATATTTCAAACTAAACAGACTTGAATAAAACTAACATCTATCATCTCATAAAAATGTGAACCCAAGTCGACACTTATAGTGAAACACCAAACAAAATGACAAAAGTCACTAAATCATCCAAAAACACCTTAGGATAAAAACCAAAGGTCCTTCTAGATCAAACTCGACATTTTGGAGCTAATTACGGTGATTGAATTTCCATTTGAGCGTGTTTAACAAGATCGTTTACAGTAATCAAACTTTGGCCAAAAATTTTAAGCTAAAATATATAATGGCACAAACTTAAAATGAAAGCATCAAAACCCAAACCAACCACAGTACCAGACCAAAAAATACCTTTCGAAGTTGACGAAGCTGATAGAATCCTTGTTCAACATCAGACTTTCAAGATGTTTCCTATAGTCAACACTCTTTATTTCAAAAGGCTCTACAAGGAAAAACTTAGCTCAAAGCACTCCCAAGCACCTTGGGAAATGAGCCACCTAATTCAATACCACACAACAGCTACAACTAAGCTATGTCGAGGAAAAAATAGTTAAAGTATGAAACAATACAGAAATAACCTCTAGGGTCATTAAATTAATTCTCTCTCTCTCTTAATTCTAATTTCATGGCTAGTTATTTACTAAGTCTTGAATTACAAAAGCTTACCTCTTAAAAGTGTAGAAAGAAGTGAAATAGAAAATCAGAGACCAAAAAAGATTTTAGGTTGTAAGTATGGAAAAGAAGAAGATGAAAAGGATGATGACCTACTAATGGCAATCTCTAGAATTGAGGAGAAGAAGACCCAAGTTAGATGTAAGAAGGCCATAAGTATATGAAGTAATGCGTCTTTTCATGAAAAAAATATTTTCTTTGATCCAAGTGACTATTCATTTTTTTTAAAAACAACATTATCCATTTGATGTTGTTCCTTTACTTTCATTATGTTTCTTTCATGAAACATTTCGTTTTAACCAAGAAAAAAGTTTTGCATAAAACAATGTTTTTCTTTAAAAAAATGTTTTTCATGAAATAAACATAAGATTGTATGTCCTTAATTTTATTTGATGTTGTTTCCTTTTTTTCTATATGTTACTATTTCGTGTAATAGCTTGTTGGTTGTGGATATGGGCTATGTGTTTGGCTTACCTACTGATTTTGTTAGTAGGTGTTATCAAGACCAGAGATTTCAGGCCGTGACAATTATTATACTTTTAACTTTGGGGGGAGGGGGGGGGGGGGGGGGGGAGGGAGAAAATTTTTGAGTGAAGAAAATAGTAAAAATCATAATGTAGAGATAAATAGCTGGGTGAGAAGTTTTAGATAAGAAAAGAAATAATCAAAATCCTAAGAGAAAATAATGAAACAAATGTGAATTTCTAATTATGGAGTGGTTTTAAGGAAAAGGAAAAATTACATAAAAAGAGTGAATTACATAAAAAAAAAATTGTAGTGGAGAAAATATACGTATGGAAAGGAATTTAGAAATAGAGAAAAAGAGAGAATTAAAAGGAATGAAAGAACCCTCTTTTAAAATAGTTGATAAATTATAAAGGAGAGAAAAAATAAGAACAATAACATAATAGATTTTTTCTTTTAAAGGAAATAGAGAAAAAAAATAAGACCAATAAAATAATAATTTTTTTCTTTTTAAAGGAAATAGAGAATGAAAAATCAGGAAAAAATGTATTTAATATAGTCTATAGGTTGTCATGTTATGTCAATTCTTTTCAAAATAAACATTTCTAAATCAACACACAAAAACATATATTGTAGCCCAAACCCTAAATCTACTTTCTTCTCATCAACCACACATTCTCCTCCCCTCTATCTCTTACAATTTTCATGCTAATTTTCAACTTTCCTCATCCATGGATATGTTTAGATTTTTCCATTTTTGGAGACAAATATTGTCTTTTTCCCTACCCCTTCTTACATGTCCCTCTCCCGATATAGAACCCTTTCATTTCATGCTACAAGGCACATCCAATTTTCAAGTATAGAGAAGATTTTAAACTCACAAAAACACTACTCTCTTTAATCTACATATCATCTCACAAAACATTTTTACTCCCTTCTCTGTCTCTCTTTATACTGTTTGACAAATGAGTGTAGATTCGAGACCTATGATAATGAACAAATCACTACACCACAAGAGGTAAATCCTTAGTCCACTTTGTCTATTCTCTATTGAACTACATTATTTTAGAAATTAGTGCTTTAGATATTTATGTTGTTCATTATTTCATTTTCATTTATTTTATGGATCTTGGTTATCGTGATGTATAATAGATATGTTATGTCAATAAGAAGGCAACCATAGAATTCGTACATGCTAATGACGTCATATTAATCTTTGTACTTCTGGTGAGTTAGTACATACTCGTCACATAAATGCTCCTATTATTGTTGCTTTCCATGTTGTTATTGTTAAGATTTCTATTATTCATATTACCCTTTTATTTTTACACAAAACTGGAGTAGAAGAATTGTTATTTAAGACTGGATTTCATCGCAAGACATGAAATATGCATATACATCTTTATTTCTATCTTTAGCTCCTTAGAAACTCACTCGTACATAAATGAATGGAGGGAGGAACACCAAATATTACATTCTCTATCTTGCGAACAACTTGTGTATCTCTTGTTTTTAATCTACTTTTGGGTATTAATCTATTATTTACTTGTGTTTCTGATTTTGTATGACATTTTACATTTGCTTATAATAGTTATAATTAATTCACATAGATAGCTTATAGTTAATTAAGTCCATCATATAAAAGAGTCTTACGACAATATTCTCTGTGCTTAAAACCTGCCTCATAGTTAAATTAGTAGTTTACATATAAGCAATACAGAGTCTCCATTACTTAGAATCACTTTTTGCATCTTTCAAGTTGGACTCCTTAAGATAGGTCTAAAGTCTTGAACACATTCCAACACTAAACACTATATCTAGTCTGCTTATAGTAAAGACCAAATAATTTCTCAATATATTGTCTCAACTATGGATGGACTTGGTTTGTCAATGTCTCATTTTCTAAAGCTCCTATTGGAGTATCAATGGGCTTAGCACTTTCCATGAGGATGCTCTTTAGCATACCACCAATATGCTTTTGTTGATTGATCATAGACTACTTAACTTGTAAGCTTAAAGAGAACACATGGGTGGCTTTGTATTTGCAACTACAAATCTTTTAGATTAAACTACAACCACTAGGTGAAATCACCATTAAAATATATCTAACCTATCAGCAAGCAAAAGCCAACAAGAATATCAACCCATATTTATTAAACCACACCCCAAGAATGGGGTTTTTAGCCACACATTAAGAAATAAGAAATTATACCTAGCATCATAATGAAATAAATTGGGTATAAGGAATTAAACCTGAAATTGAGCAAAGGAAAATGAATAGAGAAGACCCACTTCCAACTTGGGGAAGAAGAACTCCTTTCTTCAAGTCTCCACAAAACCATCTCCAAACTTGAGAGAAAAATATCAGATAAAGTATGTTCTTAAGTGAAAATAAGAATAATAATTCTTCCACACTAAGACTACAATTCTAACTAGTATTTATAGTTTTCACAGATTGTGCTGAAGAGGATTGTTCGACGACATTAGTCAAGATCGCCGATGAAGTCGGCGATCCACCTTTTCGTCAGCTCATCTCCTTCAGTGTCTTGCCTTTAGCATCCTCGCATTCTGGAGTATTGGGCGGTACAGTACTGCTTTGCGGAACTGATCGGCGATTCGTTGACTGCTCCTTTCCTCGCCTTTTGATCCACGTCCTTCAAGTCTTTGCGTACTAAAACAAAGGGAGGTTCATGTCATTTCGGTGACTCCCCAAGTTGAACTAGGCAATCCGCATGATTCTATTTCTTGTTCTTTTCAGCCCTATTTGCTCCGTTCTGCGCTTAAGTGTCCATGCTTCCACTAAAACTTCAAATACCTGAAACTTCAGCATTTTAATCAGGTATTGAGATAAAAAAAAAAAAGCATTCAAGGACACTATTTCTATTAAAATAAAGAACTAAATGAGTCCAATTTGTGGACTCATCAACACCCCCAACTTAAACCTTTGTCTATCCTCAAGCAAACTCAAGTTAAGTCGTTCAAAAAGGGTGCCTCAAACAGTGCTACACAAGACTTAATCATGAATGCACGCAACAAGACTCAATTTACTTATGCAAGGATCAATTGTGTACTCAAAGATTCAAATTGTGACACACCATCCCCAAAGATTTTCATGCTCACAATACCTGCTACTTGTGACAGTTCAAGCTCAACAAAAATATCTAAATGCCCTAGCACAAAGAATGATTCCATATTCACACATAGATATGAGTCAATTTAAGATCAGGAATCAGATACAACGTTTACACTAAAAAAGAGGAAGACAATGCATGTTTTCACCCATAGGTTTGCCCTTATTTTCCAATTTGACTTTCGATTCGGCTTACTCAAGATCAAAAAGGTCTTTCTAAGACTTGTAATGGAGCTGAGTGCAAGGGTGTGGTCATTTAGGCTCAGTGACTTTTTCCTCATGAGTTGTGGCAATCTCAAGGCATTCCCTTCTTTTCCTTTGTCAATTAGTTTTCTAGTGCTTCTAAGTCGCCATTTTTTTTGTTTTATTTTCCTCCATGGGTTGCTTGAAACCCAATTCCCTTCGTACTTTATTCAGTTTTTTTTTTAAATTGAATTAAAGGGGTTCCATTTTTATGCAAGACCATGGGTTAAGGGGGACTTTTCTTGAACTTCTTGACTTCTCTTTTTCCCTTTCACTACACCCCCAACTTAGGCTTTTGGCCTAAGTTGGCTATTGGCTAAACCACAACTCAAGAGGATTGTAGGTAGTAGTTCAAGTAAGGTCTAGGGTTCATCAAGGTTCTTCCAAAGAAAGGTAAGGCTCAAAGGGTGTTAAAAAGAGTTTCACATGCTCACGGGTACGCCACAAAAAGAGGTATATGTCAAATTGGCTCACACTTTTTAAAATTGCCTAAGATCATCTCAAGAGTACACCTTTCTAAATCAATCAGACTAACATGGAAAATTCTAGGTTTATATGCAAGGTTCAAAGTAAGCTAAACACACAAGGCATTGATACTTCAGTCGATCAAGACTACACACGTTTGCTAGTGTGCAACAATCATCACAAGAGAATCAATTTGACAAATGGCTAGTCACAACGACATGCAAAGAGTACACATATTGGCTATGTAACTTAATTTGGCCTCGTTGTAGCCGTGCATTCAGGTTTGTTCAAATAAAAGGACTATTCAAGTCATTGGTATTGATCGAAACCGAGACTTAAAATTTTACAAAAGAACAGCCACTTTCAACACAAGAGGTGGCAATTTTTTTTTGAAAGGATCAAAATTATTTTGTAAGTAGAACAATAGGAGCCATAAGCTCAAGCATCCACAAAAAGAAACAGTATTAAAACACAGTTTAGAGCAAACCAAATGGCCCACTTTCATGCGCAAAACAACAAAGTATTCACACAAACAAAAGGGTGAACCTCACCCCACCCAATGAAAGAGCGTTTTTCCTCAAATGCTAGTAAACATAAATATACCAACAAGTAAGATAGGAAAATACAATGTGAGAGGGGTAAGGAAGGATCTTGTTTATGCAGTCACTCTATCTGTCGAGGCCTAAAATGGGCATCAATGCCCAGTATATCTATCTGGTCGCGTGTCTCAGTCTCGGGATTAACCTCAGACATACTCACAATGCCAGATCCACTGGGAGCTACTGTGGGTGGCTCAGCTGGCACTGTTTGAGTTGCCGACTACACAACCATCTCCATGAGATTCGGCAAGTCTCTCAATATTATGTCCTCTTGGCTCTTGGTCAACACCTTATCCTGCATTGCTACATGTTTTTCGTTGGTCTCTGTCTCTAACTCTGCATGCCATACATCATCTTTCTGCATGTCTCCAGGAGTGGTCGGGGGAATCCTAGAGGTTTTAGGGATATCTTGGTCATCGTCTCCTCGCATCAATGTTGTGAAGTCAGTGGCCTTCAGATAGGCTATGTCCTTCTTCAGCTCGTCTATATCAGCTTTTAGGGCTGAAACCTCGGGTGTCTCCCCCTATTTGCTCTTACAAGAAGTGAATCTGGCAATCAGTTCATCAACAGTGTTTCTGATGGGGGTAAGTGCAGTCAAAATGGAACTGTCAATCATCTATGAGATAGATCTCTCTAATCGTGTCGCCCTAACATCCGCCGAGTAGGCTAGCCCTCCCATTATCAGGATCATGCCCTGAGTGATCCTGGAAGGCTGGGCTGATGATGAAACACCTAGGGCCTGTAAGGAATAGGAAGGAGGATCGGGTATACCTGATGGCTTAGAGGCTGGAGTATGCGAAGGTGTTTTTGCTAGTAATGCATCAACATCGACCTCTGGAGATGTATCTGTTAGGGCGGGGCTACCCTCCACATGTCAATCTCCTCTTGTGGGAACTCGATATCTATACGCCGAATGTCGGTGGAGGAAGACGGGGTAACCTCAACATCCCTCGTAATGTCACGTGGTACTCCAGCTTGCTGGCATAGATCACTGATCAGTATTGGAAATGGCAGAGACGTCTATGTCTATTTGGCCCTCATAAACATCTCCTATGAAACCAACAATCCCAGGTCGATCTGCCTCCTAGACATAATTGAACCAATTCAAGCCGCTTTCGGATGATGCAGAATGGGCTCGTTCTGGATGGCCTGATAGTGCTTCTAATGAACCCAAAACAATACCAAGAGGCGATGTTCATATCCTTCTTCTAAATGGGAACTCCCGCGTCCATCCACCTCGGGGTGGTGTCAGAGATCATCAGAGCTAACCAACCCTCTAATTCATTGAGAGTGGAAGCAATAGGAAAATCGTGGTAGGGAAGTACCGAGTGCAGTGGTCGTCCCAATACAGCATTTATGAGTTCGCTGTGGCACTCTACTTCCTTGCCTCTAAGCATAACTGATTTCACTGGTCGAAAATCACTAGCCTTCTTTCTGCTTTTAGAGACCAACTCCCCATAGGCTAAGTAGAATTTTCAGACCCAAGAAGGTATGCAAGTACCCCGTGGCCTCATGAATTGCTCAAACTCATGATACATGAGCGTGTCAAAACAACTCAGCATGCTTACCTTCCAGGCCTTCCGCAGATAGCAATTTTTCTTTGAGAATGGTGCGTAAACCATCTCCTTTTAATCTGTTTAGCAATCTCGGTGGAGGTGGAACTACGGGAAGTGCATGAGCCACTGGTGGTGTTGGGGTTGGCACTGGTGCAGTAATAGGCAAAGTGGCAGCTGAGGGGGTACTGGTGGCTGTGGACTGAGACCTGGCATGGAGCGCTCTTCTTCGATCAATCAGAGGTAGTTCATCCTCTTGTTAAACAAAATATGGCTCCACTGCTACTCCTTTATTTGCTATAGGCTTTTTCCTTTTTCCTTTATCTCTCGGTGGGAGATCTTGCTTTCTTTTCTATGAAGGACGTGATCCTCCTTCATTTATTGTAATGCACTTTGTTATTTTCTGAGGGGGCTCATTTAGGTTTGTGCGTACCATTTCTGCAAAGTATCAAGAAGAAACTCAAATGCAAGTATAGAAAAGTTATTGCAGATAGACTCGTAGATCTGATCGGCGAGTCACTGAATCTTTTTGGCAAACCAGAATGAGCACGCCGAAGGGATTGGCTTAACATTGAGAAGAAAATAACGATAGATAGATTCATTCGGTGAATCGCCGATTAGTTTTGGCAAGCGGGATGTATCCACCGAAAGTGACAATGCAACTGGATCCCAAGGATGCAGATAAAGGGTGATTATAATACTGTCGGTGAGTTGCCGAGCGTTTTCGGTGCTCTCACACTTCTTTGCCGAACTTACAAAATCAAATGTAAATCGGGGCACCAAATCATCGACGGGGTGGGGGCATTAGGCAAACCACCGAGTCATTCAACGATATCAACTTAGCTCGCCAATTGACCTAATGTGCCTATTTTTGACCCACCTTCGCAAATTCAATCCCCCAAATCCTAGAAAATCAAATAAAAGCTTGCACTCATGGAACTCAAATAAGACCCGCACTACCCATAACTCTCGAGATACTCAGACTCCCCCGAATTTGTTAAATTATTGCCATTTGATGATGCCCGCTAATAAGATTGGTGTTACCCAATCTTTCATCAGGCAATTTACATCATTTAGCGCACATATAGACTACTCAGACTTCACCCAATCAACCTAATAACTAACATGCAACACACCTATCGATATCAATTAATTCAAAGTGCAAACACTAAGGCATTCAATTATTTAAGTATTTTAGGCAAAGTTTACGAATTGAAAACAGCATCAGAGCAACCTATTTCTATCAGAGAGGCCTAGCACACGTCATCCTGATACTATAACTGAAAAAGAGTGCAAAATTTTCAAAAAGAAAGTCGGGGTTGTAGAGACTAACCTTGTATGCCTATCAAATAGCTTTTTGTAATGCTAGGCAACAAAGAAATCCTAGTTTCGGGTACCAATCGACAATTATAATACTAATTACAAGCAATAATCTGTAAAATGCTACTATCGTGGGAACTTGTGAAGCATCAAAGTGTGGGAAAGTAAATAGTTTTAAAAATTTGGAAGTCTTTGGCCAGATATTAATCGTCTAGTTCCTAAACTTTTGGCGATGTTAGTCATGTCGCCGATAGCATCGGCGATGCGCCGAAAGCATACTTACCTCGCTGAGTTTTACAGGACATCCCTTATTTTGGGGTTCCAACAGCAGATTAAGTTAGAATCACGGATAGATTCGGCAACTCGCTCACTGGGTCCTTGGATCGCCATCTTGTACTACTCAACACCTTTTGCATTTTACCCTACAAAATTAGCACACTCTTATTCAAACAGAATAATTAAAAAGTAGTAAAACATTGGGTTGCCTGCCAAGAAGCGCCTTATTTTACGTTGTGGTATGCCGTAAGTTCGGTCTCACTTTCCGTTATTGGGGTTAACCCTAGTGCACTAGGTTACCCCAATATGTCAATTGGGTGGAGATGGGGAACTGCAAAACTCAAGAATGACTTGATCAACTGGATTGATCTAGAAAGAGATACAATCATTTGATTCAACACTTCAACATTCTCATTCATTTCCTCCAATACTCGATCCAGATCGGTGTCCTTTTGGAGGATGATTTGAAGTGTGTCCTCGGCACGATTTTCTCTCCCATCTATGGAATTCCTCTATCATGAGGGGGTATATACCTCCTCTTGTTGTTGCATTGGACTTCCACCTCTGAGAGTTTGGTAACCAGTTTGTTTAGTTGAGATGCCAGAGCGGTCAATGTGAGGTCCTTTTGGACTTCTTGGCTCAATTCCACTAACTTGCCACTACTCTACTCAGCCATGTTTGTCTAAGTGGATAACTAAAAAAAAACTAAAAGTAAAGTTCGTGAACTACGACTAGGAAGAACAAAAATCTACTAATCTAAAAATTTTCAAATAACACCACTCCCTGACAGCGGTGCCATTTTGATGCTTATCGTGACCAACGACACTATCCTACGGTATGAGTGTCTATGATCGTTGATAATATCCAACCAAGGGTTGGGGTCATGTGCCAAGGTAGCGGTTTTGAGAATTGATAGAAAAATAGAATTACATTCTAACTAGTCGTAGATAAAGATATTTGCGATAAAATATAATGTAAATTATAGGGGGTGACATGAAAGTTTCAAATATCAAATGGGGGTTTTGTAACAAGTGATAAAATAGCAAAATAGACAAGAAAATCAAGTATGGGGAAAGGTTCTTGGGATGTGACCGCAATACAAGTTGAGATAAATAGTTGGGTACATACTATCAATAGGAAATTTACAAGACAATACTGACTAGGCTAAGCTTTAAACGGAAATAAGTTTCCTCTCAGGCAACTTACCCCGTTTCAAATGCATTCCTCTCGGACACCTATTTGTCGCATGAAAACCAGCCTATGCCTTACCCCACTCACCCTCTCGAGTTGAGTGTTAGAATATGTGACTAGGGCTCACCCTCTCTGTCACGCCCCAAGCTACCCCCGAGACGCGGACACGGGACCTAGGACCACAAGTGATCCCAAGCTAACTCTGCTGGCATGATCATGAGCATACTAAAGATAATAAAATGATATGGAAGCTAAATCATAAATAAACTAAAGAGATGGGGAATACCCATATACTATAACTGAACATATCGAATCTGAGAGTTTAATACAAAAGAAATATCAAACTCAAAATACTAAGCTGAATATAACTATGTCTGAAATAAGCCTCTAAAATGACTAGAAATGTTGGGACATGCCCCAACTAGATCTAGCAAAATTAAAACTAAAGACTAAAAGCGATAAAGATAAACATGTCACTAGTCCTCGAAGAATGAGGACTCACCACTGATGCTGCTGAACTGAAGATCGGGAATCGATCTAAGCGTGATCTGGATGCTGAAAACCTGAACCTATATCACAAAAAGATGTAGCGCACGTATGCGTCAGTACTTGTAAGGTACTGAGCATGCATGATAAAGTAAAGTTGAAATAACACATAACTGAACAAAGCAAACTGAGCAATGATATAATCTGAACATGATATAGATACTGAAAATACTGAATACTGAACTAACTGAATGCAATTACCAATTTATAACATGCTGAGACTGAATACTGAATATACTGATAAATGGTCAATGCAATAGAATCTGACTGAACTGTGGGAGCTACTAATAACCGACATAAAACCACATGAGCTAAATGTGGAGTCCGATGTATACGCTAAACATCGAGAGGACCCAATATACCAATTAATCGATATAATGATGCATTCATAAGGCGAGGCATGTAAAGGTATAGAGGCATACCGGCGTGATCACTAACCTGATGTTGCCCACAAAGGGGACTTACACCTACGTGGCTCGTAGTTCTGGACTATATGGGTACGCTGAACCCTAGTCCAACTCTATATTATGCTACTCCCAATGAATTAAGTAGTTAACTGGTTATGACTGAATTTTTGTAAATACTACTGAAGGCCATGGTATCCCTCCATTTCTTGAGTTTGTTGATTCAAAGGTACATAGAGCAGCTGCAGGAACCTTACGAGAATTAGCATTTAAGATTGTGGAATAATGTGCACTCCCTATTCTTATACAAATGCTTCGGTCTGAAGATAGCAAAGCAACATCATTTACAGCATAGCTAGCATCCTCTAACCTATTTTCTAGAAAATCATTAACATCTATAAGAATGTGTACACAAATACACTGTGAAATTTGTAATAACGACAAAATCCTACAGCAAAACTATATCAAACTTAAAAGGAAGGTGTGAAAGATTCTGCTTATCCTTTGGTACTTTGCCATCATCCTTTAACATATTTTCCGGATAAGCATCAACATCTAGAACAATGCATTCACATATATAGAGTGAAATTGTGGCGAGGCAAGAACTTACTGCAAAAACTATTTCAAACCCGAGAAAAATTAAGCTCAAGTTTGTGGAAGAACGCTTATCCTTTGGTATTTTAAACAATTAAACTAATATTCCACCTCCTTCCTTTAATGCCTTTTCTTTAGCACTAAATGATCAGAACCAACCTGATCGTGTTCCATCCACAAGAACAAGGTGTCAACCAAATATAGCAATTTTATCCCTATTGATGAGGAAAGACTTCAATAAAATGGATGTAACAAAGAGCAACCATGGCATACAAATAGTTAAAATAGCTAATCCCTTACCTCAAAATTGATCATCCCGTTCATTTGACACTACTAATATCGAGATTCATTTTTTACTTTATAATGACCTGATACCATCAAACATACTCTTAAGCACTATAGCACAAATGTTTGAAGCGGCAATAAGTAAAATATTATAAGCTCATTTCATAAAGAATCCTTATAATTCAGCAATACAAGGGCAAATAAACAAAATAAATGAAAATCACCTTCGCAATTTAATGTTGTCCACTTGAGTTTGATTGTGAACAAGCTCAGAAAACAAGAAAGCAAAAGAACACCGCAAAGGACCTCATTCACTAATCAGTAAAGTAAATCTCCCAAACCCAACCCAACCCAACCCACCCATACCCTCTAGCTAAAAAGATTTAAATGTCGATGTTATTAGTATCTATAGTTAAAAAGAACCCCCACCCCTTCTTTTCTTGAACAGCTATGAACACAAGAATGTGTACACAAATATGTGAAATTTGTGGCCGTGGCAAAATCTACGGCAAAACACTTACGCTTGAAAACGGATCTTCCGTTCAACTCTTCAATACTCTTCAGTTCGGGGAGAGAACCGGAGAAATCTTTAAAACTTTAGCTCTTCGAGAGAAGCATTTTTGGAGAAAGAAAATAATGTTTTCTTCGACTTCAGATAGAAAAGTGTTATGAATTTTTAATGTTTTATTAATTATTTTTTTGGCCAATAAAAATGGGAGGGAGAGTTAAAAATGTTGGAGGGAATATAATATTTTAGTGAAAATTTTAAGGCCACACTTGTAATGTGTTGTTTTTACAATAATAAAAATAGGACACTTTAAAAGTGTGGCCATATATGTAAATAGTTGTTGCCAATTATCTCATACCGTAACAACGCTTATAAAGTGTAGTCTATACCATTAAAGAACGCTTTACAATTGCCAATATTAGCGTAGCAAAAAGTTAAAAATGGGCTAGATGTTCCCAAAATATTTTAGGCAACACTTTACAAGCGTTGTCCAGATTTAGTGTGGCCGTAGGCCTAAAATGGTGTAGTGTGATGACCTACTCAATTGTCATACTAATCATGTTTTAGAAGCTCTTTCTAAAAACTCATCTTAACTTTCTCAAAAACTCAATTTAAAACTCAAGTGTTGTCTTAAAGAAAAGCTTCTCATGATTTATAACTCAAAATAGGGTTTATGCTGAAATATACTGATAATGTGGCATAAAACTGGAGCATGTATATTTGAATAACTCAAATATCTGACCTAGCATGTGTAATTCAAGAACTAAAGAAATACATAGCTAGGGTTCTGAAATTCATGCAATAAACTGAGCAATAACATGATAATCTGATTTGGAACATTTAAATAACTAATTCATGATGATCTGCTGTAATTCTAGAAACCCTAGGTCTGTTCATAATCATGGAATCAAGAATCTGACTGAATTCTAGGGACCTAATGGGCGAAAGGAACCCACTAGTAAATCCCACATACCTGGTAACGAATTCCACGGAGAAATCTTTCGATTTCGGGGCTAGAACTGATGGAACCTTGCTGTGTTCTTGAACTAGAGTTCTTGACCTTTTTTCTCCTTTCTTGATTCTAATTTTCTAAGTTTGATTAATGATTTGACTAAGGTAAGTTCTAGTTATATTCTAGGCTTAAACTGATTAAAACCTCATGAATTAGGGTTTAAATGACGTAGCTAAGGGGTTCAACAAAATAGGAAAAGACCAAAAGACCCCTGAATTAACTGCTGTCGGAGTGACCGACGGAATGGACTGACGGGCCGTCATTCAATGGATGGTCCGTCGATTGGATCCGTAGGTCGAGTCTGCCCAATAGGGCTTCACTAAAACGAGCACTACTTTTTACTCGGAGGTCGGATTTTAGCAAACTCGATGGCGTTGGAAAGATAATTCAATTATATATCATATCATAGGTAATGGGACACACAATTCTTTTTGTGCTAAAATTTAGGACCATCTGAAGTTGACCCAATCATAATTTTCAGCTAACTGGCTGCTAATCCTCATCTACGGTCAGACCTATGGACCATGGATCGATTGACGGTCCGTGGTGGTCAACCATCAATCAAGACTGAAGCTGGGTTTTTGGGGCATCGATCCACGAACATGAACTACGGTCCATGACCTGACCTACGAACCGTAAGTCCGGCCGTGGGTCAACAGTTAGCCAAATTTTCTGACTGAGTTTTGGGGAACTTTTCTGTCACGAACCACGGACCTATAGGACGGACAATGAGTCCATCTACGATCCATGGATGGTGTCCGTGAGTGCCACCTGCAACACCATAAATCTGCAATCTAGTCTATTTTCGGATACGGGGTGTTACACTCTAGGGCTGAACCTTATGTTGACCCACTCCTTAGGCCATTAGTCTAGCGGTTTTAGTTTTGCGACCTCCTTCTCGGGCAAGCCAAAAACACATGGGTGGCCCTGTATTTGCAACTACAAACCCTTTAGATTAAACCATAACCACTACGTGAAATTACCATTAAAATACATCTGACCTATCAGCAAGCAAGAGCCAACAAGAATATCAACCCATATTTGCTAAATCATACCCTAAGAATGGGGTTTTTTAGCCACACATCAAGAAATATGAAACTATACCTAGCATGATAAAGAAATCAACTGGGTATAAGAAAGTAAACCTTAAATTGAGAAAAGGAAAATGAATAGATAAGACCTACTTCCAACTTGGGGAAGAAGAACTCCTTTCTTCAAGTCTCCACAAAACCCCTCCAAACTTGAGAGAAAAATATGAGCTAAAGTATGTTCTGAAGTGAAAATAATAATAACAATTGTTCCACACTAAGACTACAATTATAACTAGTATTTGTAGTTTTCACAGATTGTGTTGCGGAGGATTGTTCAGCGACATTAGTCGAGATCGCCGATGAACTCGGCGATCCACCTTTTGGTCAGCTCATCGCCTTCAGTGTCTTTCCATTAGCATCCTCGCATTCTGGATCATTGGGCGGTACAGTACTGCTTCGCGGAAGTGATTGGCGACTCACCGAGTACTCCTTTCCTTGCCTTTTGATCCACTTCCTTCAAGGCTTTACGTACAGGAACGAAGGGCGGTTCATGTCGTTTTGGCGACTCGCTAAGTTGAACTTGACGATCATCAGGATTCTATTTCCTATTTTTTTCAACCCGATTTGCTCCATTTTGCGCCTAAGTGTACATGCCTCTACTAAAACGTCAAATACCTGAAATTTCAACATTTTAATCAGGTATTGAGATAAAACAAGCATTCAAGGACACTATTTCTATTAAAATAACACCCTAAATGAGTCCAATTTGTGGACTTATCAATTAGAATAACAGTTCAGTCACCTGGTCGTTTATTTGGATTTTGTTCAAGTATCTTTTTCAATAACTGCAGAAACATAATCGGTTTACTTTGGTCAAAAGTTCAAGAACCCTACCTCTAAATTCAATTCTGTTTGTTCCATTTGCTTTTGAATACTAAGTTTTATCTAGGTTTCATATGGATCATGAGGCCTACGCGATAATTTCGATTCCCATGGAGTTTTTATGTGGTACCCATTTTTTTTCTAGATGACCTCAGTTACAACTTTCAACAACTCTATTGAATCTGGAATAGAAATTTTGGTGGAGTAGCATATTTTATTTGCGTGCACAGGGTTTCAAATAAATCCTGAGAACCCCATAAGTGTTTTCAGTTGATGCACCAACATCTCATGATGGTTATTCGTTCAGCGAGGTAACATGTGTGCGTTCTCAATCATGAAGGGTTGTGTTTTACCATTATGATCACATGGGCCTAAGTCTATAATAGAGATGAGTGGTCATGTGGCATTGACCACCCTTGGTCATATTTTTTGCTAGGTTTGACTTTTGTGATTTGATGTTTTACGTAATCAACGACACAACTTCTAGTACTAGTGTCTCCGATCGTGCAATAGGATAGTAACCCAGCCAAGGGTTAGGGTCGTGTCCCAAGGGAGAGGTTTTGAGAATTAATAGAAAAATAAAATTTAATTCTAACTAGTCGTAGCTAAAGACATTAACGATTAAAAACATTGTAAATTAAAAGGGAACACAAAAGTGTCAAATATTAATTTGGCGAATTTGTCAAAAGTATAGAAAAAATAACAAAAATAATAAAAAAGTCAAGTATGAGGAAGAGTTCTTGGGGTGTGACCGCAATACAAGTTGAGATAAATAGTTGGGTACATGCTTTTGATAGGAAATTTGCAAGATAATAGTGACTAGGCTAAGCTTTTAGATGGAAATAAGTTCCCTCTCGGGTAACTTACCCCGTTTCTAATGCATTCCTCTCGGACACCCATTTGCCGCATGAAGACCTGCCTACTCCTTAACCTACTCACTCTCTTGAGCTGAGTGTTAGGATATGGGACTAGGGCTCACCCTTTCTGGCTGAACCTCATGTCAACCCATTCCTTAGGCCATTCCACTAGTGGTCTTGGTTTCGCGACCTCCCTCTCGGGCAATCCATAAACACATGCATGGCTTCGTATTTGCAATTACAAACACATTAAATTAAAACACAACTACTAGGTGAAATCACCATTAAACTACATCTAACTTATCATAAAGCAAGACCCAACAATAATATCAACACATATTTGCTAAATCAAACCCCAAGAATGGGGGGTTTTAGCCACACATCAAGAGATAGAAATTTATACCTTCAATGATGTTGAAATCAAATGGGTATAGAGAAACAAGTCTTGATTTGAGAAAACAAAAAGAATCCAAGAGACCCATTTACAAATTGGAAGAGATGAAACCCTCTTCTTCTTCAAGTTTCCAAAACCCTCTCCAAACTTGAGAGTAGAATAAAAAGTACTAAAATTATGATATTGTCTAATAATACTACAAAAACTCATACTAATCTATAACTCTCAACTAGTATTTATAGTTTTCAAAAATCTATGCTATGACAGATCATTCGGCGACATTAATCAGAATCGCCGATCAACTCGGTAATTCACCCTTTGGTGTAGTTCATTTCCATCTTGCACCATGTTTCAGTTTCGTCGTGCTCTGGATCATTGGGCGAGATAGTACTGCTTCACGGAACTCCTCGGCGATGCACCAACTGCTCCCTTTTTCTGCCGACTTGATCCTTTCCTTCAGGGCTCAGCACACTGGAACTAAAGGTGAAATAGACCCTTCGACGATTCGACAAGTGAACTCGGTGATCCTCAGAACTTCATTTTCTTGTTCTTTTCAGCTTTTATTTTCCTTTTTTTGAAGTGGTGTCCATGCTTTCCTTCAAACTTCAATTCCTAAAACTTAAAGGTTTTATCAGATATTGAGATAAAATAGGCATTTGAGGACACTTTTTCTATTATAATATAGCCCTAACTGAGTCCAATTTGTGGACTCATCAACACCCCCCAACTTAAACTTTTGCTTGTCCTCAAGCAAACTCAAGTTCAATTGTTCAAAAATGGTGTCTCAAATAGTGCTACACAGGACTCAATCATGAATGTACACAACAAGGCTTCAAAACTACTTATGCGAAGATTCAATTGTGTACTCAAAGATTTTGAGTTGTGACAGACCATTACCAAAGATTCCCATCCTCGCAATACTTGCTACTTCTGCAAGTTCAAGCTCAACAAAAAGTATCTAAAATGCCCTCACATAAAGAATGATTTCATATTCACACATAGAGGTTTATCAATTTAAGATCAGGAATCAGATGCAACGCTCACACTCAAAAAGAGGAACACAATGCATGTTTTCACCATAGGTTTGACCTTATTTTCCAATCGACTTTCGGTTCAGCTTACTCAAGATCAAAAAGGTCTTTTCAAGGCTTGTAATGGAGCTGAATGCAAAGGTATGGTCATTTAGGCTCGGTGACTTCTTCATCCTCGCGAGATGTGGTGTTCTCAAAACGTCCTTTTCCTTATCACTTTTTCTTCTAGTGCTTCTAAGTCACCCTTTTATTCACTCTCCATGTATTGCTTGGAAACCCAATTCCTTTTTGCACTTTTTATTCCACAATTTTTTTAAAGGGTTTCCATTTTGTTTTGCAATACCATGGGTTAAGGGAGACTTTTCTTGCACTTCTTGACTTCTCCTTTTCCTTTTCACCACACGCCCAGCTTAGGCTTTTCGCCTAAGTTGGATATTCACTAAACCACAAATCCAAGAGGATTATAGGTAGTGGGTTAAGGATGGTCTAAGGTTGATCAAGGTTCTTCCAAAGAAAGGTAAGACTCGAGGGGTGTTCAAAAGAGTTTTACACACTCACGGGTAGGCCACAAAAGAGGCATATGTCAAATTTGGCTCACACTCTTTAAAGTTTCCTAAGATCATATCAAGAAGACACCTTTCTAAATCAATTAGACTAACAGGGCAAGTTCTGGGTTTATACATACATGATTGAAAGTAAGCTAATCACACAAGGCATCGACAGTTAAGTAAAACAAGACTACACACTTTCGCTAGTGTGCAATAGTCATTACAAGAGAATCAATTTGATAAATGGATAATCAAAACAAGATGCAAAGATTTCACATATTGTCTATGCAACTTCATTTGGTCTCGTTGTAGCCGCACATTCATGTTTGTTCAATTGAGTGTACTATTCAAGTCATCAGTATTGATCGGAACTGGGACTTAAATTTTGCAAGAGAACTACCACTTTCAACACACGAGAGGTGGCAAAAAATTTTCCTGAAGGGTCAAAATCATTTTTGATAATTTGAAACAAAAGGGAGCCATGAGCTCAAACATCCACAAAAAGCAATAAATAACAATTTTAAACAGAACAACCCAAATATATACATAACATTAATCACAAATAGCACATAAAATGTGAGCCTCACCCCACCACAAATTAAAACAATTTGTCCTCAAATGCAAATGATGAATATCCAACAGTGAGAATAAAGAAAGATATAGAGGGAGGTAAAGAAGGGATCTTGTCTACACGGTTGCTCCATCTGTCTGGGCATCGTTGCCTGATGCATTAGCCTGGAATACGACAATGGTTCTCGGACTATCATTCCTAGCTTTTGTAGCTATATTACCCACAACCATTATGTACACTTCATGGCCCGCCAAAAAGAAGTTTGTGGCCGTGTAGAATCCATGTTTCAATGAAGGAATAATGGGGTCAATGGGGGTCCTGTTGCTGCACTTGCTTTCTTACTCTCTTTTCTTTCTTTGGCTAGTTGTGCTATCTTCTCGTCTCTTTTAAACTCTCCTGCTCTTACATGTCAGGGTTGCATGTCCCTTCTTGAAACTCTTTGTCTAGACATTTCTGCAAAAGACTTCAAGAAAAGTTAGACAGTATTTTAAATAGGGGCAGGGGAATTTTATGTGTAGACTAGCTTCACCAAACCAGTTGGCGAGGTACTCATCCATTTAGGCTATTCGCTGAAAATGATGCATAAAAGGTGCAAGAGTGCAGATAAAGGGGAGAACAAAGAGTCCTTCGATGAGTAACTGAGTGCGCATAACGACATTAGGCTCATCGCCAAAAGTTATAGATCGATTAAAATATGTAGCATTAAGTTAAAGGCAGAGTGGGGGCAGTAGGCAAACCGTCGAGCAATTCGGCGAGCTCTACTCGGCTCGCCAAGCAGCCCAACATGTCTATTTTCAACCCATTTCTTTCAAACTCACCCCTGATAACGTAGTTTAAGACTCTTAAGGCATAAATTCAACGAAGAACCACAATAATTTTCGCACACCCACACCCAATTATGTCGATTCAAGACACCATCGAGTGGGATTCTACCAATTACGCAAAAAATATTGAATCATAATCGATAGTATATGTAATCCCATCAATTTAGAGCTTCAGCAAAGGTTCAACAATATCAACATTGTGCAAATGAGCACAACTTTAACAAATTAAACATGGGGTCCGAACTACCAACCTTTGATGTCGAATTAGATATTATTGATGTGCTAGACAGCAATGCAATCCCAATTCAAGCACAATTCGACACTTAAAATACTCTAAGAGCGCAGGAAATGTAACTACTAGGGTGTGAGTGTGAGTTTGAAAAAGGGACAAAGTGAATGAAATAGAACTTTTAAACATGTGGCTTGTGACCATCCAGTTTCTTCTCATTCGGCGATGTCAGTCGATCTCGCCCAATCACCCCGCAAAGTGCTGAATATCTAATTTCCTCATCGAATGTAATAGAGATTTCATTTTAGGTGGACATTGCATCGGCGATCTTCGTTAAGATTGTCAACCGATTTGGCGATGCATCAATGAAATTCACAGTCCGCCGAGTTTTGCAGACCTAATTATTAAGATGTATTGAATAAAACGGCGGGAATAATTGGTAACACCTAACTTGTCGGTGATCTCCCAAGTGGAAATGTTGCTCACCTCCATACATCTCTTTAATCACTTTCCAAACTCAATTTGTACAAATAACACACTATTATTTTATCGAGATAACAAAAGCAAATAAGGGGTTTTGGGTTGCCTCCCAAACATCGGCTTAGTTAACGTCACAGCATGACGCAAGTCAACAACTATTCTTCATTTTCGGAGTCGCCCATGTTGTAATTAGGTGAGTCCTCAGCGAATGATGGATAGTGACCTGATATCAAATGGCCAATTTGAGCATCTTGTAGCTTGATAGTCATGGAGTGAGAGGCTGACGCTTCATTTAGCATTTCGATGTTATCCTTCATCCCACTCAACATCTTCTCATGTGCCTCAATTTTTTGTTGCATGAGTGACAGAGCTTCATCATCCGGCACACCTCTATGCTTCTTCCCATGTTTACACTCTCGAAGGGAAAAGTGTTTTTCTTTTCCCATGGCTTGTACTTCCAATTACGTGACTCAGGTGGTTAGAACATCCAACTAGGTGACTAGTGCATCCCACTCCTACTTTCTTCTTGCTTCTTTGTTGGCTTCAACCATGTTATCAAAGAGTTTTGCTACAACTTCATAGGGCTTGTGTAGCATGCCTCCCTCGCAAAGTTGATCAGCTATACTTGTATTCTCGGGTCCAAGACCCCTATAATAGCACTCCAGTACCCTCTTGGCCATCATCCCGTGAGATGGCAATGGTTGCAACACCGCTTGAAACTTCAGAAACATTTCCTCAATTGTTTCATCCCATACCTGCTTAAATTTCAGAAGGTTATCCCTAAGGTTCAATAGCTTAAGAAGGTGATGATCCGTGTGATATCCATAATGATTCTCCATCCTTAGTTCCTGTTCTGATATTCAAACTAGTAAAACAAACTACAAAAAATTAAATGAGTAAACTACAACTAGAGAGAACAAAATTTTTACTAATCTAAGAACTCTCAAATAACATCACTCCCCGGTAGCGCCATTATTTTGATGTTTTGCATAATCAATGACACAACTTCCAATACGAGTGTCTACGATCGTGCAATAGTATTCTAACCCAACCAAGGGTTGGGGTCATGTCCCAATGGAGCGGTTTTGAGAATTAATAGAAAAATAAAATTTAGTTCTAACTAGTCGTAGCTAAAGACATTAACGATTAAAAACATTGCAAATTAAAAGGGGACACAAAAGTGTCAAATATCAATTTTGGGTTTTTGACACAAGTATAGCAAAAATAACAAAAATAACAAGAAAATCAAGTATGGGGAAGAGTTCTTAGGGTGTGACCGCATTACAAGTTGAGATAAATAGTTGGGTACATGCTTTTGATAGGAAATTTGCAAGATAATAGTGACTAGGCTAAGCTTTAGATGGAAATAAGTTCTCTCTCGGGCAACTTACCCTATTTCAAATGTGTTCCTCTCGGACACCCATTTGCCGCATGAAAACTAGCCTACGCCTTACCTAGTCACTCTCTCGAGCTGAGTGTTAGGATATGGGACTAAGGCTCACCCTCTCGGGCTTAACCTCATGTCGACCCACTCCTTAGGCCATCAGTCTAGTGATTTTGGTTTCGCAACCTCCCTCTCGGGCAATTCGAAAATACATGGGTGGCTTTGTATTTGCAACTACAAACCCATTAAATTTAACCACAACCACTAGGGGAAATCACCATTAAACTACATCTAACCTATCAGCAAGCAAGACCCAAAAATAATATCAACACATATTTGCTAAATCACACCCCAAGAATGGGGATTTTTAGCCATACACCAAGAGATAGAAATTTATACCTTCAATGATGTTGAAATCAAACAGGTATAGAGAAAGAAGTCTTGATTTGAGCAAATAAAGAAGAATCCAAGAGACCCACTTCTAAATTGGAAGAGATAAAATCCTCTTCTTCTTCAAGTTTCCAAAACCCTCTCCAAACTTTAGAGTAAAATAAAAAGTACTAAAATTATGATATTGTCTAATAATAATACAGAAATTTATACTAAGCTATAACTCTCAAAGTGTATTTATAGTTTTCAAAAATCTGTGATGCGGCGGATCATTCAGTGACATTAGTCGGAATCGCCGATCAACTCGACCATTCGCCCTTGGTGTAGTTCATCTCCATCTTGCCCCATTCTTCGGCATCGTCATGCTCTAGGTCATTGGGCGACATAGTACTACTTTGCGAAACTCCTAGGTGTTACGCCGACTGCTCCCTTTTTCCACCGACTTGATCCTTTCCTTCGGGGCTCAGCATACTGGAACTAAAGGCGAAGTGAGACCCTTCGACAATTCACCAAGTAAACTTGGGCTTCCTCATCCCTTCATTTTTTGCTTCTTTTCAGCTTTTTCGTTCCTTTTTGTGAAGTAGTGTCCATGCTTTCCTTCAAATTTCAAATTCCTGAAACTTAAAGGTTTTCATCAGATATTGAGATTAAATAGGCATTTGAGGACACAATTTCGATCAAAATATACCCCTAAATGAGTCCAATTTTTGGACTCATCTTGATCGCGAAGGACATTTGAGTGGGTTGTTATCACAACCTCCTTTCTCCGCTATCTTTATGTGTATTTGTGACTTGACATTTGAATAAAAGTCCATACCATTATGTTTTTTTTTCTAGCATTTCCTTTTATGATTGTGAGAGTTGTTAGTGTTTGATTTGGGTGATTTCAAGTTTAGTGTGTTCGAAAGGTTGTGGATATGCATTAGACTATTTAGGTAATGTTGGGGAAAACATTTTTGCTTTATCATCTCTGAAGGGGTAGCCAACCTTCTTGATTGTGCTTAAATATTTAATTGTTGAATGTAGGTGTTTGGGTGTGGTTAATGCCATAATTTATGTCTCATTTTAGGATACAAATTTCGGAAACGGACATTTTGATGAAATCAATTCTTTGATTCCTAAGGTGGTTCCCACATTCACATATTGACTGAAATTTTGGTCTGTCACTAATTAATATGATTGGTGTCTAAATGATCGTGTTAATATTGTTATACTATATTTGATGGTTTTGTGGGATTCAGAGGCCATTCGAAAGAGAGAAGCTGTGGAATTGTGAATTTGAAGCACATGCGATTTTGCTTGAGGTAGGCTACTAGTTCCTGTCCTTAAGATCAAGCTCAAGAATGTAGATAAATGTTGATTATTGTGAATTTGAGTATGGTAGATAGTTGATCATGCTTAGTTAGTTAATATCAAGTTTTAAGCTTTTGTCAGGATTTTCAGGCTACTAGCATGTTGTTCTTTTTGTTCAGGACTATCCCTACATTGTGGCATGTGTTTCTACTTGTTTATTATTGTTGTTGAAGTCATGTTAGACCTTAGTCTAGGAGTAGAGTAGTTCTTTCCATAGACTTGGATATTTATGATCATGTGCTTGCTTCGGATTACATAGCTCCATGTAGATTGATGTTACAAAATTAGGTTTGATAGAATGTGTGTTAGTTAGGCTGTAGCTTAACTCTAATGACATTCTATCCATACCTCCCTTTTTCTATGGCCCTATTGAATCACGATTAGGCTATCGGGCGTGGTTGGACAGTTTGGGATTGGATTCGATTCAATCTTGGAGTTTTTGTATTGATTATCTTTCAGTGTATTTGTTATAAGGTGTTACTGTGATGTTTATTTGATATGGTATTCTTTATAAACTTTATGTTCGAAGATTCAAGGTATGGTCACACTACCCTATATATTTGACATAGGAATCTTCAGCAGCCGTATGGTCGCAAATTCAAAGTCTGGTTACGCTGCTCTTCTATTAGTCTGAAATTCAATATTTGCACATTTGATCTTCAGACACCGACCATAAGTTAGGCTAAATATAGAGACTAAGGATTTATCAATTTAGATCACAATCTATTAATTAAATACATAGTAGTTGTAATAACTCGAAAACCATACCTAGAAAAAAATTGTAAAACTTGCCTGAAGCAGTGAACCATGACAGGGTTCAAGGATCGTGATAGGGTCCATGGTCCGTTGACCTGCCCATGGTCATGACTTGGATGTCACCAGGCCCAGACGTGTCAGACCATGGGCACCTTCACGGTCTGTGGCCTTGATGATGAGCCGTGGTAACTTTTAAGTAGTAGCCTCCCTAGACTAGCCCTCGGAATCCCCTCACCCAAGAAAGGACCACGGGGACCTTCATGGTCCGTGGTCCTATAAACGTGTCGTGGGGTTGTCCATGAAGCCTAACTAATAGCCTCCTAAATCCTAAGCCACCAGACTTCAGCCCAAGTGAGGACCATGAGGACCTTCACGGTCTGTGGTCCCTTATATGGGCCGTGGTAAAGCTTGTGAGACAGACCCTCAGCTCAGTAGTCACAAGTGAAGACCATGACCCACTTCACGGTCTGTGGTCCCTTGCATGGTCCGTGAAGGTGACCGTGGTCAGCCCCGTCAGCAGTTTAAGTGAACGGTCTTTTGGTCTTTTCCTATTTTGTTGGACCTCTAAACTACATCGTTTTAACCCTAAACTACGTGGTTTTGATTATTTTTTGCCTAGAAACATAACTAGAACTTACCTAAGTCAGATCATTAATTAAAACTTAGAAAATTATAAGTGAAAGATGAGAAAAGGTTGAGCTACCCTAGTTCAAGAACGCAACAAGTTTCCTCCAGTTCCAGCCTTGAAATCAAAGGATTTCTCCAAGGAATTCGTCACCAGGTATGTGGGATTTCACTAGTGGGTTCCTTTCACCCATTAGGTCCCTAGATTTCAGTCGTATTCTTGATTCCCTTTTTATAACTAGACCTAGGGTTTCTAGAACTTCAGTAGATTATAATGAATTAGTTAAGTATATGTTCCAAATCAGATTATCATCTTATCGCTTCATTTATTGCATGAATTTCCGATCCCTAACTATGTATTTCTTTAGTTCTTGAATTACACATGCTAGGTCAGATATTTATGTATATCAGATATACATGCCTCAGTCTTGAATGTGTCATTAACAGTATATTAATGTGCATTCCCAGTTTGCATGTCAGTTTTGAACTATCCAGTATATCATAGAATTCAATCTTAATATGTTAATCATTTAATCTATTGGGAATAGTATAATACCGAGTTGGACAAGGGTCAGTCACCTATATAGTCCTAGAACTATGAGCCATATAAGTTGTAAGTCCCCTCTATGGGCATCATTATAGTGATCATGTCAGCATGCCTCTACACCTTTGTCTGGGTGTATTGGGTCCTCTCGATGGGGCATATATATATCAGACTCCACATTTAGCTCATGCGATTTTATTATCGATTATTAGTAGCTCCCACAGTTCCGTCAAACTCCATTACATTGACCACATTTCAGTATAATCAGTATTCCCCATCAACATGTCTAAATTTGGTCATTTCATTCAGTTAGATCAGTTTTCGGTATCTAAATCATGTTAAAAGTACACTTTTACTTTATTGCTTGTTCAGTTATATGTTAATTTCAGCTTTACCATTGAAAATAATGTTGAAACAACAATATTCCTTGATCACATCCTTTTAAGTCCACTCTCTATCTTGAAAATCTGATGCTTTCATAAATAGCATAGCCATTATTTGTTTTGTTGCCACATTGATCTGTTACTGGACCGCAATCCATGATTGACATTGACATTACATCTGAACAACCTATTGAAAAATATGCCACCTACTATGCTATTGATGTAACCTAACAATGTTAGATATGTAGAATAACATCATACTTCCTGTTCTTATTCTCCACAATGATATCTTTTCCCTTAGGACAGAGCTCTATTTCTCTCCTCGAACCCAACGACTCAACCTCAAAAACAAATGTCAAGCATAACATATCTTGATCCACTATATTTGTATCCATATTAAATATCTGCTTGCAGCTACGTTACAAGAATGGATCCGCGTCCCTAATACATTCCAATATTACACCTTTAAAAACAACTGCAAGGAAAATACGCAATAAATAAATTTTGATTTGTACATCATATGCTAAGTCCAATGCATATATCATACTAGAGAACCGAAAATATTCAAGGTGTAACGAATTCAGTTCAAATGCTGCAGAAAGAACAAATGGTAGGAGATACTGAATATGGAAAACTTTTTACTTGAAATTTTTTTTTTCCATACCAAACATTTTTCCATATTCAATATCTACTACCACTTGTGCTTGTTGTAGTATCTGAAGTGAATCTGTTACATCTTGAGTATTTCCAATTTTGTTGTAGGATGACTGAGTTGGCCTTAGCATATGATGTACAAATCAGAGTTGTTTTTTGTCACGTATTTTTCTTTCAATTGGCTGGAAAAGGTGTATTATTGGAATGCATTAGGGATGCAGATCCATTTTTGTAAATGTAGCTGCCATGAGATACTGAATATAGATACAGAGATAATGGATCAAGATGTGTTAGGTGTGGCATTTGTTTTTGAAGTTGAGTCGTTTGGTTTGAGGAGAGAAATAGAGCTCTGCACCAATGGGAAAGAAATTGTTGTGGACAGTAAGAACAGGGAGCATTATGCTTATCTGCTTATCCAACATCATTATGTTACATCAATAGTAGAGCAGGTGATATATCTTTTAAAATGATTTTTTCAGATGTAATAACTAGGTCAAGGCTTGGTGCCTCCTATTATATGTATTCATCAAGATGAAAAAAGAGGAGAAATACTTGGAGCCTAATTTACTTGACATTTATCTAGATGAAAAACAAGAAGAAGCCATGTTAATGTCAAACTAGGACCACGGCCCAATAACAGATCAACGTGGCAACAATAAAGATAATGAATCTAAAATTTATGAGGGCATAGATTTTCAGGATATAGAGTGGACTTAAAGGGTGTGATCAAGGAACATTCTTATTTCAACATTATTTTTAATGGTCTGATCATGGACTCAAAGGTTCTTCCATTCTTTTGGACCAAATAATATGATCTTTGTATACTTGCAAGATTTTCCTAATGGTTCTTTTCCTTTTCCAAGTGTGTATTCCTGTAATAGTAAAATAAAGAACTTTCTTACATAACAAAAAGAGAGAGGGCTTTGGATTTTGAGAGTTGGACTGTGTTTGATATTGACACAAGAAAGAGATATATCTCATGATGTTTTGACCAAAACCTTTGTGTACCTAACAAGTAACGGGTCCTCTATATTTGCTCAAGTCAAATTCTTTGAAATTTTGTCCTTCTTTCCTTTTCAAGCATCGCCTCCTTGAAGTTATTCCTGGAGTAAGGAAGTTTTTTCTCCAACTTGTCATATTCAAAGAACCCATCATATCATACATCAACCTTTAATTACCCTTTTACATAACCAACATCTATGGTTCCTGATACACTGAATAGTACACCCTTAGATGATCTAATTCGGTCTTATGAAATTATAGTAATCCAAATATGGCTGAGGTAAAATCCCACAAAATAGGGCAAGAATAATAAATATTAGAGGAATAATTGATGGTTTGATTTCTATTCTGTAAGAGTTGAAATGAATTTGTATAACTAAAACTAGAATTCACAATATAACTAAGAGCTATAAATTTATAATATTAAAGCACTAATTTTGTGTCTCAATAATATAATGTACAATTTGTCGAAGATAATTTAGTAATCAGAAAATGTAATACCCCGGAAAATTATTAGGTGAAACTAGAGCCTTATGCGAGAGTTTTATGTGAGGGATAGAATTGTAAAATGGCTTCCCGAACTTAGAATGAGGGGTTTAAGGGCCAAACGTCAAGGTACGAATCCCCAAGTATGAACCAAGGGGTCCTAGAGGAGGACCCTAAAAACTACCCAAAAGTTGTCAAAAAAATAGCTCGCCAACGATGGGGACCCAACCCCCATGGGGGAGGGTCATGGGTCAAGGGGTTCCAGCCATGCACTAGAAATCCACCCACAAAGGACCTGTACGGTCCATAGACCAAACCACGGTCCATGGGTAGGGGTCTCATGGGTTGGGGTTGTTTTGGTTATTTAGTTTTTAAGTTAAGGGTTAAAGGAAGGTTATAGAATTAATTAATTATTAAGTAGGGTTGTTTTATTATTAATTAGGACATCGATATAAACCTAATAGACCCCAAAACTAAATCTATTAATTCATTCTTTCAAGATCCAAAAATAAATCCAAATTCCCTCAAGAAATTCTCTCTAGAAGTAAAGAAGAAGAAGAAGAAGAAGGAGAAGAAGAGAAGCAATCTAGGTCGAAATTCCTCCATTGTTGCAAGTTTATGTGAGGGATTTATATCCAAGGTATGTTATCTTATTCATCTATGGATTCTTCCATCCATAGAGCCCCCTAGATTTCCCCCAATTGTGATGACAAAACACAATTCTTGCTAGGGTTTCTTCCTACATTGTGGGTAGTGTTGAACATGATTCTAATTGAGTGGATAGTACTTGTTTATGATTTAATTAGTATTGAATTATGTTATTATTATGATATTATGTATTTTCCATGGTTAACCCTAGTCTAATTGATGAAATTGATATTATGTGGGTTTATGCCATACAAGGTGAAAGTGAAGACTTAGAGATGATCTTCTAGAATTGATGATATAAATAGTAATTGATCAAGAATAGAAACATATAGACATAAATTGAATTATATTATAGTATATATGATGGACCATGATAAGTAAGGCTTGAAGATGAACCTTTAGGATGAATTATGATTAATATCACTTGATAAGAAAGAATGTGGTTAGAATCCCTTGAAATATAGGTATGAATGATTATTCTAAGAATTAATGCATTGAGTGTAAGGCTTGTAGTCATGAATGTTGATCACTAGGGATTTGAGAGTAAAGCTAATGTGATGAACTACGTATGCTAAGGCTTTGAGAGTAAAGTTTATATGAGAATAGAAGACTAATCGATAGAATTATGGTGGAAGGCCTTTACCTACCTAATCTACATAATGAATGTATGAAGTGATAGAATCAGTTGAGTCATGATGATTTCCATGTCTAATGTAGAATTCTAGATATGGTATGATGCATGAATTAGATATGTAATGAAAGATTCTCTCACATAGAATGATTACAGGTTGAAAGTCTATTCTCACCTAAAATGAATCAAAGTCCAAGGGACCATGCAATATGATGAGGTTGTAGTGACTCCCCTAAAAGACATTTACATGATAGGAATGTGAGGTAAGTTCCCTTATTCCTAATTAGTTAAAACTGGGGAGTGTGAGGTGATTACCTTTTATCTATGTATGACTCCCAAGGCAAGCGGTGATTACCCATTAGCCTTTATGTTGATCATGGAGGCGATTACCTATGATCCTTATGTGATTATGTGGAGTCGGATACCTACGTTACACATTAAAATGGATATGGAGGAGAATACCTATATCCCATTCAAACGAACATGGAGGTGAATACCTATGATTCAAGAATATGTATGACTTGTGGAGACACCACTTTTCTTTATGATTCCATGATATGTATGAATAGAGGTGAGTACTCTGGTCTTTATGATTCCATGATATGTATGGTTTAAGGTGATTCCCCTTGTCCTTCATGATGAACTAAACATGTATGCCAAGAGGTGATTTCCCTTGCATTTATGAACATTAGCACAACTTGTTTGGATTGTAACTTGGTAGGCCCTCCAATACACGCATTACTAATGGTGATTACCCTTGTATTTATGATGTTAAGAAATGATAAACATGAATGAAGAACCTAAAGTGTCTAGCTTAGCATGGGTAAGATTATGGGGTCTGGTTCATGCTGGGCACAAGCTTGCCTTAAGGTGACTCATGAAGTTTTTCTCTTATATGATGTATGCTTAGATAGGGTTGTGCTATAATTTCCTTCCTTTTTATGTTATGATTGACTAAAGGTGAGAGATTCCCTTGGTTATGAGAATAAGCTAAGGATGAGATCCTAAGATGATAAGTATGACTATGATGACCAAAGGGGTAACTTAGCATGTGTGGGATTATGGGTTCCTATCCATGCATTGCACAAGTATACTTGGAGGTTCCTTATGAAATGGTTCTCTTATGCTATGAAAGTTTAAGTATTGACTATATATATGAGTTATGCCTTATGTTGACTTATGTTCATGTTTTGCCTACGTTGGAGATTATGCTTGTGAATTTGTCATTGTTTATTATTCTCATGACTTATGTCTCTTATTGGTTAATCCTTATATTTTCTCTATCGCAATTATGCTAGATAACATATTTAGTACATTTTGTATTAACACATACTTTGCTTACATGCTAATCAAATGTAGGATTCGGAGATTTGAGTTCCATTCTTGAGGATTGGTTTCTAAGGATCAAGGAGTTGAAGATTTGGGTGAGTCCTCATAGCTTCGAGGACAAAGACACTATTTCCTTTATGTCTTTTATTTTCATGTTTTGAGACTATTGTATGGGCTTCGTCCCAAGATTTATTTAAAGTATTGTAGTAGATGGTTTGAGACAAAAGTGTAGTAAGACTTCTGCTTTGATTGTATGGATAATGTTTTTAAATTTTCCGTACTTTTCTATTATCTAATGTTATGATGTACTAAGTGCTTCTATGAGACCCATTCGGGTCAAGTTCACTGTGTTATGTCTAGGGTGTACCCCTGGATCATGACAAACTTGCTAATTAGAGCACAAGGTTGAGAATGGTTCTAGGATTGTCTCAAACCATGTCTTGTAGAGTCTTGTTCATAAATGTGAAGCGCTCCACATTTATGAAAAGGAGGCTATTGGATGTTTAGGAAACTTCACTTCTTCATTTTCTAAGTTGTGCCATAGATTCTTTCTCTTGTAGGTCCTTCTCCTAATCTGTGCCCTATGGTTTTTCAGGGTATGGCTAATACAAGGGCAAATGCTAGGAGGAATAAGGAAGGCAATGTGGATCAAGACGTTCCTCAACAAGTTCCACCCCGAGTTCCTCCTCAAGCTCCAATTGACCCTATAGACGAGAATGTGACTCATGCGGAGTTTAGGTCCACTATGCACTTATTGACTCAAGCCGTGACGGCCCAAGTCAATAGAGAGATATTAGCTTTGGTGAACCCTAATGTTAATTATGTGGCCTTAAGAGTGAGGGAGATTATTAAGATGAACCCTCTGGAGTTTCATCGCTCCAAAGTGGAGAAAGATCCTAAGGAGTTTATAGATGAGGGATATAAGGTTATTTATATCATGGGGGTGACTTTGGTAGAGAAAGCGGAGTTATCCGCTTACCAATTGAAAGAGGTAGCTCATATATGGTATGGTCAATGGAATGATAGTAGACCGGTAAAAGCGGGTCCCATAGAGTGGGAGGTTTTTGAGAAGGCATTCCTTGATAGGTTCTTTTCCCTAGAGTTGAGGGAGGCTAAGATGCAAGAGTTTATTAACCTTAAGCAAGGTGGTATGAGTGTTCAAGAGAACTTTCTAAAGTTTACTCAACTCTCCAAGTATGCTCCAACTTTAGTGGAGGATTTAAGGGCTAGGATAAATCATTACATGATGGGAGTGTCCGACTTAGTAGAAAAAATGACGTATGGAAATGCTTATTTATGACATGGATATATCACGCCTTATGGTTTTCGCCCAACGAATTGAGGAGTCAAAACTCAAGAAAGAATCTTGGGAGAAAAAGAGGTCTAGATTGGATGATGGTAAATCCTTTGATGATAAGCCTGATGGATATGGTCACCCTAGGTTTAGACAAAAGTTCCCCAGGCAAAATTCCTCAAGTACTCCTAAGTTCAACCAAAAGAGTGTGTCTAACCCTAAGTCTCAAGAAGATGGTACTGAGATTCTATCACCGGGGTGTAGTAAGTGTGATAGAAGGCATGAGGGTGAATTTTTAGCGGATTCTAACGTTTGTTTTGGTTATGGTGACTTGGGCCACAAGATAAGGCATTGAACTAAAGTTGCTAGAAATGAAGGAGATACTCGTCATTGGTCTCAACCCTACCCTTCCTCCAGTCCAATTGGTTTGGGAGGGAGTGCTCCAAAGAAGAATAGATCTTAATCTCTTCAATCTAGAGATGATCAAGAGTGATCTCCTTAGGTGACTATCGATATGTGTTTTAAGCTTTATCTAGATTCCGGTGTTTCTTGTCTGTAATGACTTGATATACTTTGATGTAGTCTTTAGTATGAATGAGCTTCATTGTTGCCTTTATGTTATAAAAGATGTTTAGAAGAGTTTGTATAGCTTACTCTCAAGGGGGAGAAGATGTGCCTAGCTAGCAAGGTTATTGTGTGTTTGTGTGTTGCCATGATTTCCTTATATGATGCATGTTCATGAAAGCTTATGATTCAAAATTTAAAAAAAAATGAGTTTGCACGATTATTTCCTCATATTATGGTGCATTGTGTATGAGTTGCCTATTTGACTTCATGAGATGAATATATGAGAATGCCTTAGTTTGGGGTAGAAAGATTCCTCCTTGAATAGATGCTTTTTGAGAGTAAATTGAATTTAGGCTCCATTAGTGTATGTTGAGCATGTTTTAGTTAGGAGATGGTAGTTCCTCCTTGAAAATGAGTAAATATAGAATTTCATGCATTTGGGTTGTTAAATGTAGTTCTTACTCTCTTGTGTTGTATTGAATATTTTTAGTTTGGAATTGAAGTTTTCCTACTTTGTTCATGTGCAGTTAGATGTGTTGCATGCATGATGGGCTGCTAGTCTAGAGTCATTTGCTTTAAGAAGTGTTTAGAATCGTCATTCAAGGATGAATGTTCCCAAGGGGAAGATATTGTAATACCCCGAAAAACTAGTAGGTGAAACTAGAGTCTTATGACAGAGTTTTAGAGTTAGATGTGAGGGATAGAATTGTAAAATGGCTTCCCAAACTTAGAATGAGGGGTTTAGGGGTTCAACGTCAAGTTATGACTCCCCAAGGACCAACCAAGGGGTCCTTGAGGAGGACCCTAAAAATAGCCCGAAAGCTGTCAAAAAACATCCCCCCTATGATGGGGACCCACGCTACATGGGGGAGGGTCGTGGGTCAAGGGGTTCCAGCCATGCTCCACTACTCCACCAACGAAGGACCAGTACGGTCTATAGACCCACCTATGGTCCATGGGTTGGAGCAGTTTTGGGTCATTAGTTAATAAGTTAGAGGGTTAAGGGAACGTTCTAGAATTAATTAGTTATTAAGTAGGGCTGTTTTATTATTAATTAGGCCACCTATATAAACCTAATAGACTCCTAAAATAAATCAATTAAGTCATTCTTTCAACCCCCAAAATAAACCCAAATTCCCTCAAGAAATTCTCTCTCAAGAAGTAAATATGATGAAGAAGAAAAGAAGCCATCTAGGTCAAAATTCCTCCATTGTTGCAAGCTTATGTGAGGGATTTATATCCAAGGTATGTTATATTATTCTTCTATGGATTCATCCATCCATAGAGCCCCCTAGATTTCCCCCAATTGTGAAGACAAAACCCAATTCTAGCTAGGGTTTCTTCCTACATTGTGGGTAGTGTTGAGTATGATTTCGATTGAGTGGATAGTACTTGTTTATGATTGAGTTAGTATTGAATTATGTTATTATGATTATATTATGTGTTTTCCATGATTAACCTTAGTCTAATTGATGAAACTGATATTATGTGGGTTTATGCAATGCACGGTGAAAGTGAAGACTTAGAGATGATCTTCTAAAATTGATGATATAAATAGTAGTTGATCAAGAATAGAAACATATAGACATGAATTGAATTAGATTATAGAATATATGATGGACGATGACTAGTAAGGCTTGAAGTTGAACCTTTAGGATGAATTATGATTAGAATCACTTGATAATAAAGAATGTGGTTAGAATGCGTTGAAATCTAAGTGTGAATGATGATTGTAATAAGTAAAGCTTTGAGTGTAAGGATTGTAGTCATGAATGTTGATCACTAGGGATTTTAATGTAAAACCAATGTGATGAACTATGTATACTAAGGCTCTGAGAGTAAAGTCTATATGAGAATAGAAAACTAATCGATAGAATTATGGTGGAAGGCCTTTACCTACCTAATCTACCCAATGAATATATGAAGTGATTGAATCAATTGAGTCATGATGATTTCCATGTCTAATGTCAAATTCTAGACATGGTATGATGCCTGAATTTGATATGTTATGAAAGGTTCTATCACATAGAATGATTCTAGGTTGAAAGTCTATTCTCACCTAAAATTAATCTAAGTCCAAGGGACCATGAAATGTGATGAGGTTGTGGTAATTCCCCTAAAAGACCTTTACATGATAGGAATGTGAGGTGAGTTCCCTTATTCCTAATTAGTTAAACATGGGGATTGTGTGGTTAATACCCTTTATGTATGTATGACTCCCAAGGCAAGTGGTGATTACCCATTAGCCTTTATGTTGATCAAGGAGGTGATTAACTATGATCCTTATGTAATGATGTGGAGTTGAATACCTACATTACACATTAAAATAGATATGGAGGTGCATACCTATATCCCATTAAAATGAACATGGAGGCGAATAGCTATGATTCATGAATATGTATGACTTATGGAGACTCCCCTTGTCTTTATGATTCCATGATATGTATGACTAGAAGCGATTACCCTTGTTTTTATGATTCCATGATATGTATGGCTTGAGGTGATTCCCCTTTCCCTTCATGATGAACTAAACATGTATACCTAGAGGTGATTCCCCTTGCATTTATGAACATGAGCATAACTAGTTTGGATTGTAGCTTGGTAGGACCCTACAATACATGTATGACTAGTGGTGATTCCTCTTGTCTTTATGATGTTAATAAATGATAAACATGAATGATGAACCTAAAGTGCCTAGCATAGCATTGGTAGGATTATGGGGTCTTTTTCATGAATGGCACAAGCTTGCCTTAAGGTGACTCATGAAGTGTTTCTCTTATATGATGTATGCTTAGATAGGGTTGTGCTATAGTTGCCTTCCTTGTTATGTTATGATTGACTAAAGGTGAGAGATTCCCTTGGTTATGTGAATAAGCTAAGGATGAGATCCTAATATGATAAGTATGACTATGATGACCAAAGGAGATACTTAGGATGTATGGGATTATGGGATCCTATCAATGCATTGCATAAGTATACTTGGCGGTTCCTTATGAAATGGTTCTCTTATGCTATGAAAGTCTAAGTATTGACTATGTATATGAGTTATGCCTTATGTTGACTTATGTTCATGTTATGCCTATGTTGGAGAATATGCTTATGATTATGTCATTGTTTATTATGCTCATGACTTATGTCTCTTATGAACTAATCCTGCTCTTATGATGTTATGCTAGCTAAAATATTTAGGACATTTTGTACTAACACATACCTTGCCTACATTCTAACCAATGTAAGGTTCGGATATTTCAGTTCCATTCTTGAGGATAGATTTCTAAGGAGCAAGGAGTTGAAGGTTTGGGAGAGTCCTCATAGCTTCGAGGACAAAGCCAATATTTCCTTTATGTCTTTTTTTTCATGTTTTAAGACTATTGTATGGGCTTCATCCCAAGAGTTATTTAAAGTATTGTAGTAGATGGTTTGAAACAAAAGTGTAGTAAGACTTCCGCTTCAATTGTATGGATAAAGTTTTTAAAATTTCCATACTTTTCTATTATTTTATGTTATGATGTACTAAGGGCTCGTATGGGACCCCTTCGGGGTCAAGTACGTCGTGTTACGTCTAGGGTGTACCCCTGGGTCGTGACAGAAAAGATTAGTGTAGAACCCCACATAATCGAAGCAATACTTTTATAATCACAACAACATCCAATAGGCGATGAAAACTCTTTTGTGCATTCATCATAAATCAAGTTCGAATCTGCACATTCCTACGTCTCTTTTTTTTTTTTTACCAAAACCAAGGAATTGCATGTCTAAAATGCAATACTCGTGAAGTTTTTATTCTGTACAAGTTTTTTGACACGTGTGTTCCACGTGATTACCAATTAAGAAAATATATGTTATGGTAAATAGTATTGCTTCTTTATGTGAAGGTTTGAATAATAAGTTTAGCACAAAATAATATTGTATACTACTTTGTGAATGTTCCTTGTGGATCGTCATATATATTTCTATTTCACACAGACATATGAAGATGGTGAATGAAAATTTTTATTAGTTAAGTGCAATAATGTATATAATTATTTCAATTTGATGAAGTTCAATCATGTAATTAGTCACATCTCACTAAAATTACCTTATAGGCGATATTTGTTGTGTAATTTTCTTGTAATATAACCAGATGTGCTTTGCACGTGTATTCCACATTGAACTATTTAGATGTCATATGAATATGTGAAGAGAACAACTACATTTTATCTTTTAGAATTATTTTTTGTATATTAATTTGTATTTTATATACAGATAGTTATCTGACTGTCCATAGTTAACTCAGAAAGGTTTCCTTTTTCTCAATAGGAAAAACTAAAAAATTAAATTAAAGAATATATTCTAAATCATATATATAATCACTTGTTCATCTTAAACCCAACAAAGGTATAGTTCATATCCTTGTAAACGATTTTTCAATTTATTCAACCAAGCATGATTCATCAAAGGAAAAATAACCAAACTATGTTATCACATATATAGGGTCGGTATAATAGTATGAAAAAATTATTGGTCAAAATGTAATATAAGGAAAAATGAAATATTGAAATAATTAATGTAAAAACATTGAAATTCATAATATTATAACTAAAAATGTAAAAGAGTTTGAATACCGTTTGCAATAATTAGTAATAACTAAGAGAATAATAATGTAATAACTAGAGAATTAATGTGCAGTAGCTGAATTTCTAATAAATTTTATACTTACATAAATAAATTGGACTTTTAATTAATGTTACAATTTTTTACATTTATTAGATTTTAATTTAGTGTAGAGACCAAATGTAAATGTTAATTCCATATTACTGACCATAAAAATTATTTTGTAAATGATAAATTTAAATGATTCATGTATATTCACATAATTTTTTCATTTGTTGTGAGTTTTTTCTATAAAAAAATAACTCGGAATATTTTTAAACAATATATTTTTTAATTCAGAAGATCTTGTTAACTTGATAATACATTCATGACATATATAATGTTTTGATTTAAATACAAATACCTACCTATATATAAATATATATTTTCATTAATGAGAATACTTATCTCATAAAAATTAGCTATTAAATAAATAATAAAAATTAAATTAATGAAAACATTAACTTGTGTTATGACCAGTCATATGAACTTTTCTTCGTCTAAAATACTTAAATATTAAGAAATATTAAATAACTAAAACAAAAGGATAATGTTTATATAGTAATAACTATTTTGAAGCAAACTTCCTGACAATCTAAATCACATAAGTAGCATTGATAAATAAAGTCATTCTTTTGTCTTGATCATAAAAAAACAAATCGTGAAAATTCTCTAAATTTTAGAAAAAAATATTCAAAAGCATATATTTACATCACAAGAGAAATTGTTAATAAAAACAAATGAATTTAGACTACATCATGTTAACTTCATATATTGGAACATTACATACTGTTTTATATATTAAGAAAAATATAATTATTATATCATTAAAATTCTTTTCCTCAAGTACTAGAGGTTATGGAATATACCCTCTTAGGATAGAACGATTTACTTCATCTGAATACTAGTACATCATATTCCGTAAGCTTCGAATTCACTCAACGATAATAAATCACACAAAAATTTTAAAATGCAATAAGAAGAAAAGTAGAAAATTAAATAAATTTGTGGTTGAAAAATGAGAGGAAGCCCCTCTATTTATAGTCAACAAATGGTGATATGTAGAAGTGTTTTTTGTGTCTTCTCTGAAAAGTCACGACTTTTCCGAGAAGTCACAACCCTTTGGAAAAATCATAACTTATTGAAAAAGTCACAACTATTTGGATAGTCACAACTCATCAAAAATTCACAACCCTTTCGAAAAAGTGACAACTTATTAAAAAAAGTCACAACTCATCGAATAATCACAAACTTTTGAAAAAAGTCACAACTTATCGCAAAAGCCACAACTCATCGAAGATGTCAAAACCTAAGTTAGAGATATTATAAAAATTTAACACTCAAGTTAAGAGTTCATACTTCTAACGTAATAGAGAAAAACAACTCATTTGCAAAATAGTTGTGTTAAAAAAACTTATTACAGAACTAATTTGGTTAATTAATTTCTCCGACACGCGATACAATTCCAACCCCGAAATAGACCAAACGACAACGTGCAAACTTAATGAACAATAACAAGACATAAGTAGCCCCCTTAGGGGTGAGAATTACCTCCAACAGACACTCTCCACACCTCAACAAAAATTGTAATGCATATCCACGAACAAACTCGAACCAACACAACTGGAATCACCCAATTTGGAGCTCCCTAGCTCCGAAAATTGAGTTTTGAAAGAGATGAAGACTGATGAAAACATGTTAATTAAAAAGCCAGTCATCTAACTACCGTGAACGTTGGCCCAATGCCGCAATCATGGAGTTCAATAGGATCAATTTGACCCAAATCGTCCATCACAAATACTAAGGACCTCCACAAAAGTAGAAGGTCAAGGTCACATTCCTTCAAGAACGCTGATCTTGGCTCGCTAATACGATGACCAAGCAACTTGATTTCAATGAACGTGGTGTGTGGCTTATGAAAGCAAAAGCCTAAAATCGTAGGCATTCGCAAATGCGGTGCCTTGGATGCAAACACGAATAGAAAAATTGTTGAACTAGCCCAAGTTTAAGATTAAAAAGAGCTCCTACGGGGTGCTCATAATTCGTTCAGAAACCAATGTGCATAAATGAAATACACTACCCAATAATTTTTGGCATTCCAGACACAATGGAGCCATCAAAACTTCAACTCGAGCTCATCTTAATAAAAAGTGGGATCCACATGCAAGCTTCACTTTTAGCCAATTTCCACAAGAGCACTCAAAATGAGACCAAAAGCCTTGGGAACCACACAAAAGGTCATTCTAGAAAAAACTTAACCTGTTGAAGCTTACCATACTGACATAATTTCTATCCAACCACGTTTACCAAGAATGTTGACCAAAGTCGACCTTGATTGAAACTTCAAAGATAAAACCCTAATGTCACAAACTCGCAACAAAAGCTTCGAGCCCGAACCAAGCATGCACTAGCCTTAAATGGTCCTTCCATAGAGGATTAAATCGTCAGAATTACATTACGAGGTAATCTTCTTGAAATTCTTACCAAAGTAAATTATTCAAGTCGTAAAGGCCCTAACACATGGAAACTTGCACTGAATTCAAACGAATGACCCGACAACTGAACTATCAGTCGAAGCAACCTATAAATTGCTTAGGGCTGCTACAGGAAAATTGTTAATGCTGAAAAGATCAAAAATTAGGAAAAACGACCTTAAGGGCCATTACAACATCTAGTACCAAAAGGTACTCGTCCCGTATGTTTTGCCTTACCTTACTAGTACCCTCTAAGATCGAGCTACGCACACCCAAAACTCAAGTTGATAGGAAATTCATAAATTAACTTCATCAATCCAAAACTTAAAATAGAAACGCCAACTCCTTCCTTTCGGTAATGACTTCCTTTCAATAAGACCCAACCCAACTAAATGCAAAAAATGTATCTTAGATGAACCAATACACAATAAATACAAAATAATGAGGCGACCAACAGATAAGAGAAGATGTTACTTAGCTCTTAAGTAAAACGTTTTCCTCCGCACTTTAAACTTGTAAAGCTTTTTCCTTTCTACTCCAAAGCAAACACCTTATATTCATCACATATATCCTACCTGTCCTGGACCATACAAACAATACCTAGCACAAATAAACATCGAAGAGCAAGAAAAGCAATAATAAGTGAATCAGGCCAGAACACAAGGCAAAAGTGCAACGCCAATGACTCTCGAACCTAAAAATATAAGTTTAAGTGTAACCTCTCGAAATTGGAATGCTACTTCAAGGGACGATTAATCTTTAGATGCAACCACAGAAAGCCCAACTCTAATGATAACCTTTTACTAATGATCTTTTATAAAACAAAACTTACATTAAATTGTAAGCCCAAAGTAAGAGAGACAGTAGCTAAGCATCCACGAACAACCATCCAAGTGCAAAACTAAGTAAACCACCCTAATCAAAGGGAAATTGAACTGGTAGGTAGAGGAAAAACATATCAAAACTATCTAGAGTGATGCAACAAAACCAAAAATCCGCAAGGTGTAAACACAAAACCTCACATCCTAAAACAAGTGAACATTGTTGATCCACAAATTTCTTTTACTTAATCAGAAGATTAGCCTTATAAAAAAAATCCTAATATCAAGCAAAATGGAAATTTAGAAGTCATTACTGAATGCCACCACATATATCCAAATCAAAAGTAAAACCTCTTAAACCATTTTCACAATCTTTTGGAACTCCAACAAAACGTAGGTATTAAACAGTCATTAGAATGAAAGAAAGTAGCATTGCTCGCAATGAAGGAAAATACCATAACCCAAAACTCAAACAATGATAGTTGAAATCTAGGAAGTCAATAAATGTGAACTATAAACAAATGTTGGCGAAATGAACCAATAATATACAAATTTGACACCCTAGTTACAAATTTACTTATTCCTCCCCGCTGGTCGTCAATAGAACATATGTGTATTACTCAATAGTCCCCACTAACCCATAGAACCTTCCATTGAAAAACTCTGGCCAAGTCATTGTCATACTTATAACATTCTAAACTACACACCTTCTAACCTCCCAAACTCAAACATAATTGTACGACACTACATAATTCGAAAGAGGCGATCGTCAGATTAATTACAAATTTTAGACACAGAGCCTACGATAAAGAGACAAAAAGAGCATAACCTCAACCTTGCCACAAAGTAACAAGGAATACGATTCAGGCAAAGGAAAGAATCGATAAATGTAATTTTGAGCCAAACAAACAAAAGATCATACATTCCATCACACTTCTCTCTCAGGAACTAACGCCATAACAACTAACTAGGGGTTAATGAGTTACAAAGGTATTAGACATATCTAATCCAGTTAGAATAAGAGAAAAAACAACTTATTTGAGCAAGATAGTTAAGAGCAAAAGCACAGGGTACTACTCCATTACGATTCCGAAGAAAGAAACAATGCCAAAACTGTCAATTACTAAATGAAATCTTCTAGAGGTGATAACCATAGACACATAACACAAAATAGATATTTGGAAACAATTAACAAGTAGAGAGCAAGGCACATAGAAATATATGGGAATAAAAACCCCAAATATACAGCCCATAGGCAATCAAGGGAAAAATGAAATATGTGATCACACTTATACTAGCTATACCTGGTACCTCAGACATGGCCTTCTTGTAAGAGCAATGAATGGAACGTGTCTGACCCCTAGATAAACATATGCATCACTAATTGCAGTACTCGGAGCACCACTTCTAACACTCGTGTACATACCGTAACTAACTTTACCAAGACCCTAAGGGCTTGAAACTAGTGACGATTAATTATCAAAGGTCAACCCCTATGAAACTGCTTAGCAAAGTTGTCAGACTTGCAACAATGATAACACTTCCCACATGAAACAACCTGGTAAGATGGCCAAACTAGAATGAAATGAACCCCAAAACCTAAATATTCAAAATGAAAACACTGAGAAATTTGTTGTGAACTCTATCCACGATAAGCAATTAAGAATGGAATTCGTAAGATTTTCCTATTGCCTCGTCGACATCTCCACTCCGATCTATAGGACTTTACTAAACACTTTGATACATATAGATGATACTAGCGAACCTAGATCAATCTCTTACAACCCTTAAATGCAGGTCATGATTTCACCTACTACGTTCAACAAGTAGGTAAACCAAACGAATAACACAGACTTTCAGTTGTGAGGGGACTGTGTAGTTTTTTTCCTCTATGAGCTTCTCTTTTTTTATTCTAGTAATATTGATGAAGTCCCAATCCCTTGGTTAAACTTGGAGCCTTCAATGCATATAATTGTCATAGGATGGACCTAGTTGTATTATGCCTTTGGGGGATTTATTCATGTAGGAGAGGAGACTCTAGAATTATTTGTCACATCCCAAGCCTACACCCTGGGTGGGACTAGCACTCGAGAACCATTGCTGGCCTCAAGCGAACCTTTGCCCTGACTTAACTCTTAGTGGAAGACTTACTCAACAAAGATAAATCCTGAAATAAACTAGAATGTTATAAAGGAAAACATTTAACTGGCCAAAAAGGCAACTCAAGTCTTATAATCAAAATAACTTAAATGAATAAAGACAAATGAACTACTAATGTCTAAATGTCTATGAAGTCTCTAATAACTATGAGGGAGGTTGAGACAACACCCCCGATCATCCTAATAATTGAACTAATAAATCAATAAAAAGGATCCTCTAGAAAGCAAGGAGGCTCACCAAATGACTCTGAAATGCTCAACTGGATCAACAAAGCGTTGGATACTAATCCTGGTTACTTGTATCTGCATCATAAAAGATGCAGGCCAAATGGAATTAGTACATTGAATGTACGAGCATGTGAGGGGAACTCTAAATAATACATAAGCTTTAAGTTGAATCTGAAAGAAACACTTACCTCAGCTTTACTCATTCAAGGATACTCAACTCAATGCAAAAATAAACAACAGTAAAGGTCCAGTTTAAATAAAGAAGTTAAAATAGAAGATAACATCACAAAGTATTGGAAAATACAATAATATATCATTTGTATATAAGAATACAAAAAATAACACTGTTTGTGGAGATTCTGTAACCGACAACCATCACAATGACCTATGTAATGATACATCATCTCGCCCACACTGCCAGACTTGTCCTATAACTTGCCGAGATATAGATCACTTCAACTAAGTGGATTCACTAGTCTATGCTTAAAGCATTATGGAATCATCTAAAAAGAATGACCCTTTCTACCCATGTTGGCTACCTGGTTTATGGAGACTTGATTTAATATGAACTCCTCCCCATATCGGCGCTCAATACTACTCCCAAAATATACTCAGTTTATATGTTTTTCAAAAAAAAACTCTTTATGTGGTTTGAGATAACTACTCAAAAACTACAACAAAGGCTCTCTTGGAATTCAGTGTTTCCTCTCTTGTTTAAATGTGAAAACATTTACTCTTTGGGAATACTTGGTACCCATATATTCTTTTGAAGAAATAAACTTCATTTGCTACTCATACTTAACTAAAACCTCAAGTCTTAAAACAAGATTAAACATTTGAAAAGACTTCTTGAAAGGACTCTTAGAACTGTCTAGATTTGGCTCTTAACTTTCCTTGAATTTTAATTTCTGGATTCAAGGTTATCATTCATGTTTCTAAATGATTTCTAGATGTTAAAAAGTCATTTAGATTAGTTAAAATAGATAGAAAGTGTTAGTACACTTTAGAAGGACTCAAACGGCTTAGATGAAGAAAAATGGGTTAGGGTGGATGACCCTGGTACATCGCTGTCGCGCCGCGGCAACCTCAAAGTTAAGAGAGCTATTTCTGGCACACTGCTGGCGCGCCTCCCCAGCCTTCCTAGTGCATCAGGAGCGTGCCGCCCCAGCCTTCTCCCAATTCAATCTGACAAATTTTTGAACCCGTTTATTACCTGAATTTGATTAGATTTGATTATTTTTCTCAGTATCACCTTAGATTCAGATTTACCCAAAACATGTACACAAGAATCTAACTCAAACAACTCTTAAAATAAATAAAATATCTCAAGAAACTCTTCAATTCCATATATGTTCAAGAATGAAAGTAATGCAAGAACACAACTCAAGAACATCAAATCTTCAATCTTTTAGGATGAAAATTACATTGAGATAAACATGTTTGGCACGTGGGTGAACAAACCCAATGCTATTTGACCTCACATACCTCGTAGGATCCAATCCTTGGTGAAATCCGCAATCAATTCCTTAAGAAATTTATGAATCTACACGTTTTCTCCTCCCTTCTCCTCTTAAGTTCTTCTCTCTAAAACCCTAGCGTGATTTTTGAATTGTGTAAATAGAACCGATTCAGTTTTGGCCCAAATCTGATTACTAAAAATGAATTAACTTAATTGGGTATGGAAAAGACCAAAATACCCTTTTAAAATCTGGTTAGCTTTCATTTTTCTGGACAACCCCAACTTTGAACGGGGCTATTTTCCTCAAATGAGCTCGAAAATTAGCAAACTTGGTGGCGTTGGAAAGATAATTCCAAGACCTTTCATTTAAAATCTTATTTTACACCTAAATCATTCTGTACATAAAGTTATGGTCATTTAAAGTTGACCCAAAACTTATACGTAACATAACTTAGCCAAATTTTAGATTTTCATACTTTGCAAAAATTGTTCCTTCTAATTCTAGCTCTTTCAATTAGCGAGGTTTTATAATATCTTCCCCTTGGGAACATTCATCCTCGAATGAGATCACTCTAAGTAGACTAAAATTGTAAAATCTAACATTCAGTTCAAACACCAAACAACTAAATCTAACACATTTAGTATATCAAATAAAGAGTACTAAGAAAAGAATTATTACCGTGATATGGAATTTCTCCGGACTCAAAGAGGTGCAAATATCTCTTCTTCATGTCCACCTCAGCTTCCCATGTAGCTTCCTGAACAAACTAATTTCTCCACAGAACTTTGTCCGATGCTACTTCCTTTGTTCTAAACTTTTGAACTAGGCGATGTAGAATCTGAACAGGAATCTCATCATAAGACAAACTATCCTTATACAAATATCTTCAGTTGGTATGATCAGTGAAGTATCTCCTATACACTTTTTCAACATAGAAATGTGAAACACTGGATGAACTGCTGCTAACTCTTGCGGTAGCTCCAACTCATAAGCTACATTACCAATCCTCTTGGATATTTGGTAAGGACTAATATACTTGGGACTAAGCTTCCCCTTTTTACCAAATCTCATAACACACTTCATGGGCGAAACCTTCAAGTATACCCAATCATCTACTTCAAACTCTAAGTCCCTTCTGGTAAAATAAGTGTAGGATTTCTAATGACTTTGCGCTGTTTTCAACCTTTTTTGAATAAATTTCACTTTCTCCATAACTTGATAAACTACGTCTGGTCCTATCAACCAAGCTTCACCAACCTCAAACCGTCCAATAGGATATTTGCATCTTTTCCCAAAAAGGGCTTCATAAGGAGCCATATGGATGCTAGTACTGTAAATATTGTTATAAACAAACTCAATGAGAGATAGATGATCATCCTAATTACCTTTGAAATTAATAAGCAACTCATTCTCCAAAATTCATCAAGTTGAACGAAAAGAAGGAGAAAGAGTCAACCAAGCCTTCTCCAAGAATGCAACAAGGTTTCCTCCAGTTCCAGCCCCAAAATGGAAAGATTTCTCCGTGAATTTCATCAACAGGTACGTGGGATTTCACTAGTGGGTTCCGTTCACCCATTAGGTACCTAGAATTAGGTCAGATTCTTGATTCTCAATATCGTCTTTAGACTTAGGATTTCTAGAATTTCATATTATTGTTGTGATTCAGCTGTTACACTAATCCAAATTAGATTATCATGTGTTTGTGGAATTGTTGCTTAGTTCTCGCATGAAATTTAGAACTCTGGTTGTGTAGATTTATTAATTCATGAATTAAACTTGCTAGGTCAGGTTATTGAGATGTACATGCCCCAGTTAAGAATGTCTTATTATCAGTATATTAATGTTTCATTTTCAGTTAGCATGTCAATATTTTGAGCTATTCAGTATTACAAAACTTAAGTTATAATGTGTTATTTACATAATTAGTTGGGAGTAGGCTTAATATCGAGTGGACTAAGGGTCAGTCACTCTCATAGTCCCAGAACTACGTGCCTCCGTATGATAAGTCCCCTATGTGGGCAACATATTTAGTGATCACGCCACTCATGCCTTTATACCCTTGGCAAGGTATATTGGGACCTCTAGATGGGGCGATACATCACACTCCATGAATAGCTCTCGTGGTTTCATGCTGCTTAATAGTAGCTCTCACAGTCAGATTCTAGTGTATTGACCAGGTTATCAGTTATAGTTCAGTATTCAATCTCACTTTTTACAGTACTTGGTCATTGCATTCAATTATCTTAGTATTCAGTATATTTCAGTATTCATGCCACGTTCAGATTATATCATTGCTCTTATTGCTTTGTTCAGTCATGTTTATGTTATTCACGTTTATCTGATCATGCATACTCTGTACCTTTTAAGTAATGATGCATACTCTGTGCTACATCCTCTCATGACGTAGGTTCAGGTCCTCCGCATTCTAATCACGCATAAATCGATTCCCGATCTCCAGTTTAGCAGCATAAGTGGTGAGTCCTCATTCTTTGAGTACGATTGACCTGTTATCTTTCTATTTTCAGTCTTTCTAGAGTTATATGGGGCATGTCCCAGCATCTCTAGTCAGTTAGAGGCTTTTATTCAGACATAGCTAGATTCAGTTTTAGTATGAGTTTGATCTTTCAGTTTTCATTAAACTTAGTTTTTATATATTCAGACTTAGAATGGGTATTTCTCCATCATTTTTTAAATGTCATGTTTTAAGCTTCCACACAGTATTTCTATGTTCACTAAATCTTTAAGTATGCTTATGACATGGCAGCAGGGTTAGCTTGGGGTCATTCGTTATCCTAGATCCCGTGTTAACATCAAATGGTCTAGCCTCGGGACGTGACAAAGTTGGTATCAGAGCACTAGGTTTAAGAGTTCATGGTTGTTTGAAAGTCGCACTAAGTAGAGTCCATTTAATGAGTGTGAAGCTAGCCACACTTATGAGGGGGAGGGTACGAAGTGTTTTTAAAAAAATTTCACTTTCTTGATATTCATATCGTGCGTGGGTATAATCTTTTGTCTAACATGACGTTATGCGTTTTAGATCATGCCTCTTTGTAGAGCTTACCCAAGGAATGCTAATGCCTGCAATGTTGATGCAGTTCTTCCATTCCCAGATCAAGAATCTTCGAATGCAGAGTTTTGGAACCCCATTCAAATTTTGGCCCAGAGTGTAGCTAACCAGAACAATCAGCAAGTTCCAGTTCCTGCATATGCTAGTGGTGGATCAACGACAACTAGGGATGGCAATTTTGTTACGATGAACCATTTATGTTTCTAGGGTCGCAAGTTGGTGGGGATCCCCAGAATTTTATTGATGAGGTCAACAAAATCTTTGGAATGACGCAAGTAACCGGAAATGATAGGGTAGACTTGGATTCCTACCAGCTTAAGGATATGGCTCACATATGGTTTACACAATGGAAAGACAACATGGGTGAGAATGCCGCTCTTGTGAATTGGGATTCTTTTACTGGAACTTTTCTGGACAGGTTTTTCCCAAGAGAATTAAAAGAGGCAAAACCTCAAGAGTTCATGAATTTGAGGCATGGTTCTGTGTCGGTCCAAAAGTATGGACTTAAGTTCACCCAGCTCTCCAGGTTTTCTCCACGTATGGTTGCCAATTTCAGGGCACAAATAAGTAAGTTTCTATTTGGGGTATCTTATTTGGTGGGAACAGAGTGCAGAAATGCTATGTTACAGGAAGATTTGAACATCTATAGGCTCATGACTCATGCTCGCAAGATTCAGGGAGATAAGTTGAGGGAACAGGCTAAGGATACAAAAAAGGCTAGGACAAGCAACTATGAATATTCTTAGGAGAAATCGGTTGATGGAAATCCCTCGCAGTTTCAACAAAGGTCATCAGCCCCAGTACCTTTATCTGATAGTGTTCCATCCTCCAGGTTTTAACATGATTAGAAAGGTAGGGCATCAGTCTCTAAGTCTCGGGGGAGTGTTTCAATTACTATAACCTACCCAACTTGTCCAAAGTGTGGTAAGAACCATCTGGGTGAGTGACTTGTAGGAAAATATGGATGTTTTTGGTGTGGTCTGACTACTCACAGATTGAGGGAGTGTCCTTCTTCTAAACAAAGACAATGAGGTATCATTGGTAGGGCTCAGTCTATAACATCAACAGCAATAGCAGGTCACCCAACTCGGCAGGATAACACATCTGGAAAAGTTTACGTTCAGCGCCAGAACAGGTTGTATGCTCTTCAGGCTCGCCAGGATCAAAAAGATTCTCCTTATTTGTTTATAGGTACATTGCAAGACTTTCATTTAGATATTTATGCCTTTTAGATCCAGGAGTTACTCTTGTCTTTGCAACTCCTTATATAGCAATAAACTTCGGTATCAGTCCAACAACTCTCTCTGAACCCTTCTCAGTCTCTACTCCAGTCGGTGACCCAGTTATAGCTAGACGGGTATACAAAAAATTCCCTGTCATAGTCTCCCAGAAAGTCACCTTTTCAGATCTTGTAGAGTTAGAAATGGTAGACTTTGATATCATTCTAAGCATGGATTGGTCACATTCCTGTTATGCCTCAGTCGATTGTAGAACTAGGATCGTTCATTTTAAGTCTCTAGATGAGCCAATCTTAGAATGGAAGGGTAGTAACTCACTACCTATGGGTCGATTCATTTCTTACTTTAAGGCTAGAAAGGTGATCTCTAAGAGGTATATCTACCATTTAGTTCAGTTTAAGGATTCAAGCTCCGAAACCCCAACTCTTGAGTCAATTCTAGTAGTTAATGAGTTTCCAGAACATCTTCCCAAAATTCCTCCCGAAAGAGAAATAGACTTTAGAATTGATCTCCTTCTTGATACCCAGCTTATTTCTATTCCTCTTTAACGAATGGATCCAACTGAGCTTAAGGAATTAAAAGAGAAGTTGAAAGACTTTATAGATAAGGGCTCATCAGACCTAGTATTTTCCCATGGGTGCACTAGTGTTGTTCGTGAAAATGAAAGATGGTTCTCTCAGGATGTGCATTGACTATTGGCAGTTTAACAAAGTCACAATCAAGAATAATACCCCTATCCCCATGATTTATGACTTGTTCAATCAACTTTAGGGTGCGAGCCATTTTTCGAAAATAGACCTCAGATCCAGTTAGCATCAGCTCAAAGTCAGCGATAGTGACATTCATAAAACCTCCTTCTAAAATCAGTGTGGTCATTATAAATTTGTAGTTATGGCAGTTGGACTAACCAATGCTCCTACAGCTTTCATGATTTTGAGGAACAAGGTATTCAAGTAGTATTTGGACTTGTTCATTATCGTCTTTATTGATGATATCCTCATTTACTCTATGAATGAGGAAGAACATGCTACTCATTTGAGTGTTATCATGCAAACTCTCAAAGATCACCAGTTATTCGCTAAGTTTAGCAACTGTGTATTTTGGATTGCTTTTCTTGGTCATACAGTGTCTAGTGAAGGAATCCTAGTAGATTCTCAGAAAATATAGGAAGTGAAACAATGGCAAAGAACTACCCCTCCTATAGATATCAAAAGCTTATTGGGTTTAGCAGGTTATTATAGAAGGTTTATTGAAGGATTTTAATACATAGCCTCTCCATTGACTAAGTTGACTCAAAAGAAGGTTAAGTTCCAGTGGCCAGATGATTGTGAGAAGAATTTCTCATAACTGAAAACTAGGTTTACTACAGCTCCTATTTTCACTCTACCAGAGGATTTAGACAGTTATGTGATCTATTGTGATGCATCCAGAGTCGGCCTAGGTTGTGTGTTGATGCAACGTGGTAGGTTATAGCTTATGCTTCTAGACAGCTTAAGGTGCATGAGAAGAACAATTTGACTCATGACCTCGAGCTTGCAGCCATAGTATTTGCCCTAATGATTTGGAGAAATTACTTGTATAGTGTTCACATATATGTGTTCATAGACCATAAGAGCCTTTAGTATTTGTTCACCCAGAAAGAGTTGAATCTTAGCAAGAGGAGATGACTTGAGTTCCTCAAAGACTATGATATAAATGTGTTTTACAATCTTGGTAAGGCCAATGTAGTAGTAGACACTCTTAGCACACTATCTATGGAAAGTGTAACACATGTTGAGGCAAAAAGAACTAGCAAAAGATGTTCACCGGCTTGATCGCTTAGGAGTTTGCCTTATGAACATATCAGGGGATGATGTGATAGTTCAGAATGGGTCAGAATCTTCATCGGTAGTGGAGGTTGAGGAAAAACAAGACACTGATCCTATATTAGTTCAACTGATGGGTGTAGTTCATTAGCAGAAAGTTGAGGTTTTCTCCCAAGGGGGAGATGGTGTGCTTCGCTATTAGGTTTTTTTTATGTATTCTTAAGGTGGGTGAGTTGAGACAATAATTTCTTGCAGAAGCCCATAACTCCAAATATTCTATTCATCTAGGCTCCACTAAGATGTACCATGATCTGCTGGAAGTCTTTTGGTGGAATGGCATTAAAAGGGATATAGCAGATTTTGTGGCTAAGTGCCCTAATTGTCAACAAGTTAAGGTAGAGCAACAAAAACCAGGAGGTATTACTCAAGGGATTAACATTCCTACATGGAAGTGGGAAGTGATAATCATGGACTTCATTACAGTTTTACCTCATCCTCGCAGACAACATGACTCCATTTGGGTGATAGTTGACAGAGTTACTAAGTGTGCTCACTTTTTGGCTGTTAAGACTACAGATTCGGTGGAGGACTGCGCCAACTTTACATTAATGAGATAGTAGGGTTGCATGAGGTTCCTTTGTTTATCATCTCAGATAGAGGTCATTATTTTACCTCTCATTTCTGGAAGTCATTTCAGAAAGGTCTTGGTACTCAAGTTAATCTCAGCACAACCTTTCATCCACTTACGGATGGTCAGGCAGAGCGTACCATTTAGACCTTTGAGGACTTGTAGAGATCCTATGTGATCGACTTCAAGGGTAGTTCAGATGATCACCTTCCTCTTAGAGAATTCGCCTACAATAATAGTTACCATTCCAGTATTCAGATAACCCTTTATGAGACTTTGTATGTGCATAGATGTAGATCTCTAGTTGGTTGGTTAAAAGTAGGTAAAATAGCCTTGATATGGCTAGATTCGGTTCATGATGCCATGGAAAATTTTCAGCTAATTAGTGATAGACTTAAGATATCCCACATTCTCCAAAAGTCCTATGCAGGATATAAGGAGAAGGGACTTGGAGTTCCAAATTGATGAGTGGGTTTTCCTAAAAGTGTCACCTACGAAAGAGGTGATGATATTTGGTAAGAAAGGATAGATCAGTCCTAGATATGTAGTCCCTGATAAGATTTTGAACAAAATTGGTAAAGTTGCTTATGAGTTAGAGTTCCCAGCAAAACTTGAAGCAGTGCATCCGGTCATTCACATTTCGTTGTTGAAGAAATGTGTGGGTGATCAAGCATCCATAGTACCATTGGAAAGTGTGGCTGTGAAGGATAGTCTCACTTATGAGGATGTGCTAGTTGAGATTCTTGATTGTCAGGTTCAAAAATTGAGAAACAAAGAAGTTACTTCAGTTAAGGTTTTATGAAGGATTCAGTTCGTAGAAGGAGCTACTTAGGAAGCAGAAACAACCATGAAGGCCAAGTATCCTCATCTTTTCCCTTCCGATTCTATTCCAGCTTGAGGTAATAGTTCCTCTCTAGTCTTTCAGTTGCTCACGCGTAAATGCAGTCTTAGTATCATGTTCCTTCAGCTATACTTGCATTTGCAGCGTATTTGCATGTTCTTGGAACTTAGTGTAGATATCAGTTTCCAGTACTTAGTGGTAGGGTTTGCAGCTCTCACCCGCCAGATTTAGCTAGTTTAGTTTCATTTGAGGATGAATGTTCCTAGGGGATAGATAATGTAACACCCCGTATCCTAGGCACACCAGAAATGCAGAATTCCAGAAGTTGTAGGCACCACAAATAGTTCCACCTATGAACCGTAGGTTGACCTATGATCCATAAGTGGGGTTTGTGGTTGGCCACCTGCAGCCCCTCCCCAGAATGTCCAGAAAAAAATTATCTAAGGATTGACCCACAGACTGTAGGTCATACCACAGGTCGTGGTCCTGGTGTATGGATTAGGACCCTTAGTAACCCCTCTCTGAAGCCAACCTATAGTTGCCCAGAATGGACCGTCGATCAGTCCACGGTCCATCAGTGGCCCTGACATCTTTTAAATTTGGGGTCGTTTGGTCTTTTCCCTTTGCGTTGGACCCCAAAACTTTGTCATTTAACCCATAAACTACGTCGTTTTAGTCAGTTTTAGCCTAGTAACCTATTATGAACTTACCCTAGTTAACTCATTCTCCAAAAAATCATAAAGTTGAACGAAAAGAAGGAGAAAGAGTCGACCAAGCTCTCTCCAAGAATGCAACAAGGTTTTCGCTATTTCCATATCTGAAATCGAAAGATTTCTCCGTGAGTTTCGCCACCAAGTATGTGGGATTTCACTAATGGGTTCCTTTCACCCATTAGGTCCCTAGTTCTTAGTCAGAATCTTGATTCTCGTAATATTAATTAGACCTAGGATTTTTTTAATGTTAGAATTTGTTGGGTTTTTAGAAGTTAGAATGATCCAAATCAGATTATCATGTTATAGCTCAGTTTCCCATGTGATATTGAGAACCCTAGTTATATATATTCGTTAGTTCATTAATTATTCATGCTAGGTTAGATTATTCACTTATTTTAAATATACACATGCTTCAGTTTATGAATGTTATACTATTAGTCATAATTGTTACATTATCAGAATCTGCATGTCAGTAATAGAGTTATCCAGTACTTTAGCATTTCAGTAATAACATTGCTTATTTTACATTGTAATTAGGAGAAGATTAATACTAAGTGGATTAGGGTCAGTCACCCTCAAGTCCCAGAACTACGTGCCCTGTAAGTTGTAAGTCCCCTCTGTGGGCATTATTTAGTAATCACGCCAATCATGCCTCTATACCTTTGGCCAGGTGTATTGGTTCCTCTCGATGGGGCGTATACATCGAACTCCACATTTAACTCATGAGGTTTTATGACAGTTATTAGTAGCTCCCTTACAGTCAGATTCTACTGCATTGACCATGTTATCAGTTTTAGCATCAGATTTCAGTCATTGCATTCAGTTTAGTCATGTACAGTATTTTTAGTGTCATTATCAAGTTAAGATTATATCCTTATTAGTTATGCTTTAGTTCAGTTATGTTATCGTTCCACCTTATTCTATCTTGCATGCTCAGTACCTTTCAAGTACTGACGCATACTCTGTGCTACATCTTCTCGTGATGTAGATTCAGATTCTTAGCTTCCAGATTATGCATAGATCGGTTCCCGTTCTTCAGTTCAACAATGTCAGTGGTGAGTCCTTATTCTTCGAGGACAGTTGGCATTATTGTCCTTTTTTTCTTTTAGCTTTACTTTCAATTTTGCCTGATTTAGCTGGGGTATGTCCCAACACTTCTAGACAGTTTAGAAGCTTATTTCAGACATAGTTAGTTTCAGCTTTAGTATTTGAGTTTGACTTTTCTTTTGTAGTTAAACTCTAATTTACATATATTCAGATTTAGTATATGGGTATTCCCCATCATTTTAGATTATCTCATGATTTAGCTTTTGCATAGTATTTGTTGATTCGGTTTATTTTAGTATGCTTCTGATATGCTTGTAGGATTAGCTCAGGGTCACTCGTCATCCTGGGTCCCGTGTCCACGTCCTGTGGGTGGCTTTGGGGCATGATAAACTTGGTATCAAAGCAGTAGGTTTAAGAGTCCTCGGATGTCTGAAAAGCCGCACTAAGTAGAGTTCTTTTCATGGGTGTGAACTGCACCACATCTAATGAGAGGAAGGCTACATAGTGTTTTAGGAAAAGTTCAATTTTTTGGTTACTCTCATCATGCATAAATTATGATCTAATTCCTCATGCTAACCCTTCATTATGCGCTTTCAGATCATGCCTCCTCGTACAACTTATGTAGGGAATGTGAATACCAGGAATGCAAACGTAGCTCCTCAAGTCCCAGATCAGGAAGTTTTGAATGTTGAATTCTGGAACACTATTCAATAGTTGGCTTAGAGTGTGACCAACCAGTAGGTTCCAGTTTTGATAAATGCTAATGTTGGGTCAGCTATAGCTAGAGTTCGGGATTTTGTTAGGATAAATTAGCCTGAATTCTTAGGATCACACATTGGTGAGGATCCTGAAAACTTTATTAATGATGTCAAGAAAATCTTTGGAGTGATGCAGGTAACTGGGAATGATCAAGTTGAGTTGGCATCTTACCAGCTTAAGGATGTAGCTCATATCTGGTATACTCACTAGAAAGAGAGCAGGGGTATAGTGCAGCTCCTATCACTTGGAAGTTCTTTAGTGAGACCTTTCCGGACAAGTTCTTCCCAAGAGAGCTAAGGGAGGCAAAAGGTCAAGAGTTTATGAATTTAACATAGAGTTCTATGATAGTCCAAGAGTATGGATCCAAGTTCACCCAACTCTCCAGGTAGTCTCCTCACATGGTTGTTGATTCCAGGGCTCAGATGAACAAGTTCATGTATAGGGTATCCGATTTAGTGAAAATACAGTGTAGGAATGCCATGTTGCTTGAAGATATGAACATCTCTAGGCTCATGACTCATGCTCAACAGCCAGTCTCCAGCAAATGTCTACAACTTCAGCACCTTCATCAGCCAGTGTTCCATACTCTAAGTTTTAAAATTATCAGAAGGATAGAGCTTCAGACTCTAAGTCTCAAGGGAGTGTTTTAGGCACTAGGACCTACCCAACTTGTCTAAAGTGTGGTAAGAACCATTCAGGCAAGTGTCTTGCAGGAAAGGAAGGATGTTTTGGGTGTGGTCAGTCTGGTCACAAGTTGAAAGATTGTCCTTCTAAACAGGGTCAAGGAGGCAATAATGGTAGAGCTCAGTCCATAACTTCAGCAGCACCAGCAGGTCACCCAACTCAACAAGGTAACTCATCTGGCATAGATGGTGGTCAACACTAAAATCGATTGTATGCACTACAGGCACGCCAGAATCAAGAAGATTCTCTAGATATAGTCACTGGTACGTTACGAGTGTTTGATTTAAATGTTTATGCATTTTTATATTCAGGGGCAACTCTTTCCTTTATATCTCATTATATAGTTGGTAACTTAAGTATTAGTCCAGAAATTCTATCAGAACCCTTTTCAGTCTCTACTCCAATCGATGACCCAGTTATAGCTAAACAGGTATATAGAACTTGCGACAATCTCCTAGAAAGCCACCTCAGCAGATCTTATCAAACTAGAAATGGTAGACTTCGATATCATTCTAGGCATGAATTGGTAACATTCCTATTATGCCTCAGTTGATTGTAGAACTAGGATTATTTGGTTTCAGTTTCCAGACGAACTACTCTTATAATGAAAGGGTAGTAGCTTAGCGCCTATTGGTCGATTCATTTCTTACCTTAAGGCTTGAAATATGATTTCTAAGGGGTATCTCTATCATCTAGTTTGGATTAAGGATTTAATATTTGAAACCCCAACTCTTGAGTCAGTTCCAGTAGTTAATAAATTCATAGAAGTGTTTCCAGAAGATCTTCCCAGAATCCCTCTCGAAAGGGAAATCAACTTTGGAATTGAACTCCTTCCAGATACCCAACCTATTTTTATCCCTCCTTACAAAATATCTCTAGGTGAGCTTAAGGAATTGAAAGAGCACTTGAAAGACCTTCTAGATAAGGGCTTTATCAAACCTAGTATTTCTCCATGGGGTGCAATAGTGTTGTTCGTGAAGAAGAAAGATGGTTCTCTCAGAATGTGCATTGATTATAGGCAGTTGCACAAAGTCACAATCAAGAATAAGCATCTTATCCCCATGATTGATGGCTTGTTTGACCAACTTTAGGGTGCTAGTCATTTCTCAAAGATAGACCTCAAATCCAGTTATCATCAGCTTAGAGTCAGAGATATTGACATCTCGAAAACAACCTTCAGAACTTGGTACGGTCATTATGAATTCATAGTTATATCATTTGGACTAACCAATGCTCCTGTAGCTTTCATGGATTCGATGAACAGAGTCTTCAAGCAGTATTTGGACTTGTTCGTTATCGTCTTTATTGATGATATCCTTATTTACTCTAGGAATGAGGAAGAACATTTGAATCATTTGAGGGTTTTTCTACAAACTCTCAAAGATCGTTAATTATTCTCTAAGTTTAGCAAATGTGAGTTTTGGTTGCAATTTGTCGCTTTCCTTGGGCATATTGTGTCTAGTAAAGGGATCTGAGTGGATTCTCAGAAGATAGAATCGGTGAAACAATGTCCCACACCTACCTCTCCTACAAATATCAGAAATTTCATACAGTTAGCTGGCTATTACGGAAGGTTCGTGGAAGGATTTTCATTCCTAGCCTCTCCATTGACTAAGTTGACTCAGAAAAAGGTTAAGTTTCAATGGTCAGATGATTGTGAGAAAATGTTTGCAGAATTGAAAACTAGGTTGACTACAACTCCTGTTTTGACTCTACCAAAGGGTTCAGACGGTTATGTTATCTTCTGTGATGCATCTAGAGTCGGCCTAGGTTGTGTGTTGATGCAGCGAGATAAGGTTATATCATATGCTTCTAAACAACTTAAGGTATATGACAGGAACTATTCAACTCATGACCTCGAGCTAGCATCAGTAGTGTTTGCCCTTAATATTTGGAGACATTACTTGTATGTCGTTCACATAGATGTGTTCACAGACCATAAGAGCCTTCAGTATGGTTCACCCAGAAAAAAAAAAATTGCTAGAGGAGATGGCTTGAGTTCCTCAAAATTATGATATGAGTGTGCATTACCACCCTAGAAAAGCCAATGTAGTAGCAGATGCTCTTAGCAAACTATCGATGGGTACTGTGGCACATGTATAGGAAGAAAGAAAGGAACAAGAAAAGGATCTATACAGGCTTGCTCGCTTAGGAGTTTGTCTTATGAGCATATCATATGGTGGTGTAATTGTTCATAATGGGTCAGAATCTTCATTGGTAGCAGAGGTTAAGGAAAAGCAAGACAATGATCTGATATTGCGACGACTAACGGGTGCAGTCCATCTGCAGAGGGTCAAGGTTTTCTCCAAAGGCGGTGATGATGTGCTTCGCTATCTGGGTCGATTATATGTTCCAAAGGTGGGTGAGTTGAGACAATAGATTCTTGTAGAAGCCCATAACTCAATATATTCTACTCATCCAGGTGCCACTAAAATGTATCGTGATCTTCAGGAATTCTTTTGGTCGAATGGTATGAAAAGGGATATAACGGATTTTGTGCCTAAGTGCCTTAATTGTCAGCAAGTGAAGGTAGAATATCATAATCCAAGAGGTATGACTCAAGAAATAAAAAATTCTACTTAGAAGTGGCAGTGAACAACATGTACTTCACTATTGGTTTACCTCGTACTCATAGAAAACATGACTCCATTAGGGTGATTGTTGATAGAGTTACTAAGTCTGCGTGCTTTTTGGCGGTTAAAACTACAGATTCAGTGGAAGACTACGCCAAGCTATACATTAGTGAGATAGTTAGGTTGCATGGGGTTCCTTTGTCTATCATCTCAGATAGAGGTCCTCAATTTACCTCTCATTTTGGAAGTCGTTTCAGAAAGGTCTTGGTACCCAGGTTAATCTTAGCACAGTATTTCACCCGCAGACGGATGGGCAGGCAGAGCATACTATTCATATCTTAGAGGACATGTTGAGAGCTTGCGTGATCGATTTCAAGGATAGTTGGGATAATCACCTTCCTCTTATAATGTTCGCCTACAATAATAGTTATAATTCTAGCACTCAGATGACCCCTTATGAAGCATTATATGGGCGTAGATGTAGATCTCCAGTTGGTTGGTTTGAAGTAGGTGAATCAGCCTTGATAGGGAAAGATTCAGTCCATGATGCTATGGAGAAAGTGCACTCATTAGAGATAGACTTAAGACTACCCTGAGTCGCCAAAAGTCCTATGCAGATGTAAGGAGAAAGGAACTAGAGTTCCAAGTTGATGATAGGGTTTTCCTGAAAGTATCGCCTATGAAAAGGGTGATGTGATTTGGCAAGAAAGTGAAGATCTGTCCAAGATATGTAGGCCCTCACAATATCTTGAAAAGAGTTGTAAACTAGCTTATAAGTTAGAGCTGCCAACAAAACTAGCATTCGTGCTTCCGGTTTGTCACATTTTGTTGTTAAAGAAGTGTGTGGGTGATCCAACATCTATTGTGCCTGTGAAGGATAGTCTCACTTATGAAGAGATACCAGTTGATATTCTTTATCATCAGGTTTGAAGGTTAAGAAAAAGGGAAGTCGCTTCAGTTAAGGTTTAGTGGAGGAGTCAGACCGTAGAGGGAGCTACTTGGGAGGCAGAAGCAGCCATAAAGGCCAAGTATCCTTATCTCTTTCCTTCCGATTCCATTCCACCTTTAGGTAATAGTTCCTCTTCAGTTTTTCAGTCTTTCATGCGTATTTTTAGTCTTAGCATTATGTTCCTTTAATTTGTACATGCACTTTCAGCATATTTGCATGTTCTTGGAAAATAGTTCAGTCAGAAATTGGTTTCTAGTGTTTAGTGGTAGGGGTTGCAGCTTTTTTCCTCCATTTCAGCTAGTTTTGTCTTCATTCGGGGAAGAATGTTCCTAAGGGGGAAGATAATGTAACACCCTTTATGCTAGAACTACCAAAATGTAGCTTTCCTGAAGTTGCAAGTGCAATCCACGGTCACCACTCACGGACCGTAGGGTGACCCACGGCCCGTGCTGGTTGTCCATAAATGCCACCGTCAACCCCTCCTAAGAAGAAGCCCAGAAAATAAGCTAAGGGATGACCTATTTTTAGGATCCACAGACCGTAGGGGGACCCACGGTCTGTTCTGCAGGCACCTGCGGCCCTTATCCTAAACCCTCTAGAAAATTGTCTAAAGGTCAGCCTACTCGAAAACCTACATACCGTAGGTCAGAACATGATCCCTAGTCTAAGAACGTAGGTCAAACACTCGTTTTCTTCCTTAGACATCAACCAATAGTTGACCAGAATGGATCGTTTGTCCATCAACGGTCCGTCGGTGACCCTGACAATAGTTAAGTCAGGGGTCTTTTGGTCTTTTCCTTATGCATTGAACCCCTAAACTAAATAGTTTTGGTTAGTTTTATCCTAGAAACAGAATTACTACTTACCCAAGTCAAATCATTAACCAAAAACTTAGAAACTTAGAATGTAAATAGCAGAAAGAGGCGACCAAACCCTTCTCAAGAACGCAGCAAGTTTTCTTCAGTTCCAGCCCCGAAATCGAAAGATTTCTCAGTGAATTTTGTCACCAAGTATGTGGGATTTTACTACTGGGTTCCTTTCACTCATTAAGTCCCTAGTTCTTAGTCAAAATCTTGATTTCCTTAATATTAATTAGACCTAGGGTTTCTTGAATATTAGAATTTGTTGGTTTTTTAGCTATCAGAATGATCCAAATCAAATTATCATGTTATTGCTTAGTTTCCCGTATGCTATTCAGAACCCTAGTTGTATATATTCGTTAAGTCATGAAATTTGCAGGCTAGGTCAAATTATTCAGTTATTTCAGATAAACACATGCTTCAGTTTACGAATGTCATATATCAATCATAATTGTTACATTATATGAATTTGCATGTCAGTAATTGAGCTATCCAGTACTTCACTATTTTAGTAATAACATTGCGTATTTAACATTCTAATTGGGAGAAGATTAATACGGAGTGGACTCGGGTCATTCCCCCTTAAGTCCCAAAACTACGTGCCCCATAGGTTGTAAGTCCCCTCTGTGTGCAATATATAGTGATCACAGCAGTCATGCCTCTAAAACTTTGGCCGGGTGTATTGGTCCTATCGATGGGGCGTATACATCGGACTCCATATTTTGCTCATGTGGTTTTATGTCTGTTATTAGTAGCTCCCTTACAGTTAGATTCTATTGCATTGACTATGTTATCAGTTTTAGTTCAGATTTTAATCTCAGCATGTTATAAACTTGGTCAGTGCATGCAGTTTAGTCATGTATAGTATTTTAAGTATCTTTCTCATGTTCAAATTATATCGTTGCTAGTTATGCTTTGGTTCAGTTATGTTATCGTTTAGCCTTATTCTATCCTGCATGCTCAGTACCTTTCAAGTATTGACGCATACTTTTTGCTACATCTTCTCATGATGTAGGTTCAGGTGCTCAGCTTCCATATCACGCATAGATCAATTCCCAATCTTCAGTTCAGCAGCATCAGTGGTGAGTCCTCATTCTCTGAGGACGGTTGGCATGATTGTTCTTCTTTGCTTTTAGTTTACTTTCAGTTTTGCTAGATTTAGTTGGGGCATGTCCCAACACTTCTAGTCAGTTCAGAGGATTATTTAAGACCTAGTTAGTTTCAACTTTAGTATTTGAATTTGACTTTTCTTTCGTAGTTAAACTCTCATTTTCATATATTCAGATTTAGTATATAGGTATTCCCCATCATTTCATATTATGTCATGATTTAACTTCTGCACAGTATTTATTGATTCTGTTTGTTTTAGTATGCTTATGATATGCCTGTAGGGTTAGCTTGGGGTCACTCGTGATCCTAGGCCCCGTGTCTGTGTCCTGGGGTATCTTTGCGGCGTGACATACATAATTAGTTGGGAGTAGGCTTAATACCGAGTTGACAAAGAGTCTGTCACCCTCATAGTCCCAGAATTACGTGCCCCCATAGGATAAGTCTCCTTTGTGGGCAATATATTTTGTAATCACGCCAGTCATACCTTTATACCTTTGACAAGGTATATTGGGTCCTCTCGATGGGGCCATACATCGGACTCCACGGATAGCTCTCGTGGTTTTATGTTCGTTAATAGTAGCTCCCACAATTAGATTCTAGTCCATTGTCTAGGTTATCAGTTATAGTTCAGTATTCAGTCTCAGCATGTTCAGTTTTTGGTCATTGCATTTAGTTACCTCAATATTAAGTGTATTTCAGTTTTTACCTCATGTTCATATTATATCATTTCTTTTATTGCTTTGTTCAGTTATCTTTATGTTATTCACCTTTATCTTATCTTGCATGGTAAGTACCTTTCAAGTATTGACTCTTACTCTGCGCTACATCTTCTCGTGATGTAGGTTCAGGTCCTCAACATTTAGATCACGTATAGATCGATTTCGGATCTCAAGTTCAGCAGCATCACTGGTGAGTTATCATTCTTCGATACGATTAACATATTTTAAGTCTTTCAGTTTCAGTTTTTCTAGAGTTAGCTATGGCATGTCCCAATATCTCTAGTCAGTTAGAAGGTTTTTATTCAGCCATAACTAGATTTAGTTTTAGTTTTAGTTTAATCTTTCAATTTTCATTACAGTCAATTTTTATATATTCATACATAGAATGGGTATTCCCTATCGTTTTCCTTTAATGTCATGTTTAACCTCCCGCACAGTATTTATATGTTCAATAAATCTTTAAGTATGCTTATGATATGCCAACAGGGTTAGCTTGGGGTCACTCGTGATCCTAGGTCCCGTGTCAACATTCACGGGGTAGCCTCAGGGCGTGACAAGAACACATGGTCTATATCGGTTGATGGTAAATTTCCCACAAAAGAACTATGTTTTCATTAAAGGTTTTTATGACTTCCTTAAAGACTATTATTTGATCTTATGTTATGATATTTAGATTACTGCTTTGACCTTACATTAAGTTATTTCCATTTCATTATCTAACAGTTGCATGTTTTACTACTTGGTCATTGCATAAGTTTATGTATTTCAGTTTCATATTAATTTTGGTTTCTCAGATTCATCACGTCCAGCTTCACAAATTATCATTCATATATCTCATACTCAAAACATTCAAAGTATTGATTTGCACACCTCTTGTGTATACATTTCTCATATGATGTTGATTCAGGTTCTTACTATAAGGATCCTAGTGTGCTGGATCATAGCTTTAAACTAGCAAGTGAAGTGTTCTCTTATTTCGAGCACTCAAGTCAGTTTGTAGTTATAGTATATAATTTGCATTCACATGTATTTATTTAAAAGATAAAGGATCATTTCCTTGTTTATTTTAATAAGTATTAGTATAGGTTTCATAGATAGTTTGTTAGATTTGTTGCATTAACTCTACTCTATTCCATATTCGTTTCAAATTACAATTGTTATATGCAAAAACTTTGTTACAAAATATATTACAAGATTATGCTTCTGATGAGTCATTTTAATTCATATGCATGTTCATATTTAGTTGCTCATGACTATGCCAGTAATAAGGGTTAGCTTGAAGTCACATGTGATTCTAAGCGTTGTGTTATGACTAAGGTTTAGTCTCGGGACGTGATGGTTTGGGTACTTAGGAACAAGTAGGCTACAATCTACTTGTTCTTTAACATCCAAATTATTCTGATAATCACAAAACAATATAAATTGCAAACATAGCACTCGCAGAGAAGAGGAACTAACCTGAAATTCAATTGGTCCTCGACCAAAGCCTCAGGTCTAAATATTCTATCTAACCCAGTAATGATAACAAAAGCATAAAAACTCTAATGAAACAGAAAAAAGGATCATAAGTAATCAACAAACAAAGGACTAACTCAAGATTCTTCTCTCGTACAGGAATAAACCACCCAAAAGTACAGAATAACTAGCTCCATCCTATGGGGGATAATATTCATCCATGGATCCAAGTCTAACAAAAAGATAGGGACTTCATTAAAATTACCAGTATAACAAGATCAAACCTCACAAAGCAAGAAAACCACATGGTCCCCGCAACAGCGAAGGGAACCTAAGTAATGAAACACTCCCAGGAAGAAGCTATAAAAGCTAAGCATCAACCTAGACTCATTCCAAGGCCTTAATTGCACTGACTACCAAAAAATCAAGGGGAAACAACCCCTAAGAGATAAGCAACACTAAAAAAATGCCTAAAAAAAGGAAACTCCAATCTAAAATAAGGATTGCAAAATCTAAACAAGGGTATGGAACAAACGGGAATAAAAAAAGGAGAAGGAAGATAATCCTAACCCTTAACACACAATCCCAAATCACATCCAATAAATGGAAACATTATCGAATAAATCTCAATGTAAGAACAAGTAAACCGTAACCTACCTTAGAGTTAAACACAAGCACTCCAAAACTTCTAAACATGAGATCTCCTTTTCAAATAACCTTCGAGCACCGCCATGCTAGAAAAGTTTTTATCACAACATCAATATGAAAATTTAGAAATAGCATTTGCAATAATTGGACTAAGACCCAAAAATTGAGTTAAAATGAGAAAGAGGGACCCACACCAGGAATTCAAGAAATGACTCGGCCAAAAGGTCCTAAATAGCTAAAGGAACCTATACCTAATAAAATGGACACATTTTGAGCTCGAAAAATGGCTTAAATAGTCCACGTAATGAAACAAAATAAAATTCACCAAGAAAATACTTGGGAAGCCCTTTCCAGGAATAAATTACCTCTTCTCAAAGCTCCCCACACTTTCCCAATCACTCTAATACGTCGCCACTCTAAAACCCAAATCATTGCAACTAAAATCGCCCAATTTGGATCTCCCTAGCTCTCAAAATGATCTTTCAAACAAGAGGAATAAATATATAAAATGGGCTATTGGTCATAATTAAAATACTAGTCAGATGGCCCTCGCTAACATGGTTGGCCATTCTACAGGCAATCGCAAATGCAACAACTTCACGTGAATGCTTTGGCAAAGGTTGCTACCATTCGCAACTGCAGCCCCTTGGTGTGTGAATGTGTTGGCTAAGGTGCCAAAACTCCCTGAATGTAAGGCACACACTACACTAGAATGGCTATCAACAGAACAATTAATGTGCTTAAACTCTGAAATCCCAATGGGGTGACGTATATTCATTTGAAACCCCACATGCACAAAAAGTGGGTCCTACCCCCAAGTTTATATATTAATCAACTTCCCAGTAGGCCTCAAAAATAAGATTGGAAGACACAAGAATAAAAAAATAATGTCATTCTAGATCAGACTCGATATTTTAGATCGAACAAGCTGACGAAAATTTAGGCAGATTGTGTTTCACAAGAATATTGACAAAAGTCAAACCTTGCCTTAAGCCTTAATGTTAACCTCCTAAAGGAACAAACTAATACATGAACCCTTGGGGACCATACCAATCATGCCTCAAGCTTAAAGTTGTCCTTCAAGAGTTGATGGAATCGTCTAAATCACATTCCCTGTGAGTGGGGAATTCAACTTATTTGAGGCTCTTTTCTTTTGATTTTATGGTACCCAAGTAGAGAAGAGTCTAATTGTTCATTGAGTTTGGTTGATTTCAAGTATTTGTTTCTTGAAAGAAATATGATGGAAAATTGTGGATAAAGGAGCTACACTCGAAGAAAAATTATCTCTGATGTTGCTCTTGTGAAGAGAAGTTCTCTTCTCTAAGATGGTAAACTAAAGTTTACTGGTCTCTTAAGAGATCAGACAAGGTTTACTTTTGCAATGGAACCAAGAAAGGCATGGCTTGGTTTAGTGATAAGATTTTCACTTTTACAAACATCCAACCTATTTAGCAAGGCCCAAATGTCTAGTCAAGGTTAGAATTGGAATTTTACGAATTTTGAACCCAAATTCTAACAAACAATTTAGGAGAAACATTTTTTCATTATTCAATTATTGATCATTGTTAAATTTTATATTTTAGTTTAGCTTAGAATATTATTGAAGAACTCATAGTATTGATATTAAATAGTTTTTGGTTGAGACTTTGAAGCCAAGTAGCCTCATTATTCATCTTTTAGATTGAAGATTGCGTTCTTAACAGTAATATTTCATATCATATCTTCTTTCCCTTGCTCTATATTTCTTGAGTTATGGGTGTAATTTATTATTGAGATTGGAGTTTGGTGCTAGAATTAAGAAATTCCTTTAGATCTTTGATTTCTCATTTTATTAATTTTTTGTTTGATTCCATGTTGTTATTTATGAAACGGGTTTTGTCTAATTTTTATATTTTCATTTATGATTTGAGATTGCACTCTCAGATCTAGCTTAGATCTTAGTGGGTTGCTCGAAAGGGAATTCATGAAGTGGAAAATTAGATTGATAATCACATTTTAGCATTGAATCTTCAGGTTGCCCTAATGAGAATTTTAGATTTTAATTGTTGAATGCAAGTCTTGCTTGAAAGAGTGGTCAAAATTAAAGTATTATGTTTTTTGTTGTAATACATGACTGAGACACAAAGGAGATTTCATGATACAGAACAATGAGATAAAAATAAGATGTGTTTTGTTGAAGATGACCTAGCCTACCTACAATTGAATTAGCAAGTCTTGAGATTGCAATGGATCATTGAATGAGGGTTGAATTCAATATTTCCCAATTCCAATTATCCCTTGCTTGATTTTATACTTTAACAAACTTAATTTGGTTAGTCACCAACCACCTTTTGATAATTGTGTATTATGATGTTTAGTTGCAAACTAGTAAGTTGTATTTCTTTGTCTTTACAACTGCTGACAAATTTCCTTTTGGGACTTGACCATGGCTCTATTGTTGGGTATTTTTATCTCTAACAACCTCTAACTCTTTAGATCATTTTGAGAGTAATTTTAGGGTTATCAAAATTGGCGATATTAACGGGGAACTATTAGGCTTATTGAATTTGGTAAGGATTTATAGTTTACTTCATTCTATCTAAATATTGAATAGTTGTCATTACTTTCTTTTTTATTTGCATATATGTCTTCATGTGATAACACTAATAATTTTCGGCTTGTAATCCCTATAAGGATAGCCCATTGCCTTGTCTTGATGAATAATGGGTTGAGATGATCATTGATGAGCAATTGAGTGTATGCAATGGTTCCAATCCAATAACATTCCAAGATGCCAGAATCACTCACTTGGAGGCCAATGATTATGAAAGTCAATGTTCAAATGACCTAGTAAGCTTCTTACTCTTACCTAATGCTCCAAGCGAAAAAATGATTTGAGGTTTCGTAAGAATTTCAAATTATAAATGTGGATAGAACGAGAGAAACTCTTGATGCTCTCATGCACTACCCATAATCTTCAGAAAGAAAATGATCTAAAGTTAGGGAAAAGGTTCATTGTCTCCAAGTAAAAAATACGAATGGTCATGTAACCAGCATCGTGCATCGATGTTAAATTTTTTGCTTGATGCGAGGTAACTCATCAGTATCGAAATAAATTGAACTCATTGTTTAATTTTGAGATTTTGAAATTAGGTTTGACTAAACTTTTCTTTTGACTAATCCTCATGATTTTAAAATGTTTGCAGTTGATTTGAATAGGGTTGGAGACAAGGATCTATAATTAAATGAAATTTGAGGCTGAAACCCTTCCAAATTATGATTTGGAGAACTTTTTAGGTGCACAACCTCACCCAATAAGGCTGGGAGGATCACCTAATGGGCCTTGAACTCATCAACATGGATAGAAAATGACCTGCAAAAATTGGCCTATTAAATTCCAAAAGCGAGAAGTGGTTCACTTAAGTGAAGTCTGCTAAGCTACAACCCGCACTAAAGCACAAATCATTGAAGAACTACCACCGGCCTTTTTCTAGGCCTAAAGTCTCACGTTGAGGTCGTAAAAACCTCACACCATGGCCCTCAACCAACCCCTCACACCTTCTAACTCTCTCTCTCTCTCAAAGGAGCTAAGGCTTTCTCAATAGCCCGATGAATGATCCCGAGCAAGTCCATCTCAACACGTGCAGCTCAAACATCTGTTGAATGGGAAAGTCTACCCATATGATAAATCATTGCTAGTTTTAGGAGGGACAAGCAATAGGAGTGGGGTTAGGTCTCAAAGAAATAGTCACTTGAAACATGATAGTTGATCGAGTGATACTTGTTAGCGATCGCCAATACAGCGTTACAAAAAATGGAGTTGATGTTGGGGAGTGGTGTTTATAATTCTTTTATTAAAGTGATCTAGTGAGCCAATTCTATTGTACTAGAATTTTATTATTTGTGTTCTTGTTGATTGCTCAAAAATAAGTGAAGAGAGATAGAAATACATGCAAATGAAAGGCCTTTTTGCGGGAATTTCTCATGAGGACCCTAATGACCACATTTACAACTTCGTGGATATGTATGGACTGTTTTCCTTCAAGAACATCACTCATGGTGTGGTTGAGGTTCCAAAATTTGCTAGCCTCAAATGTTATAGAGAACATATCATTAGACCATATCAGATTCTAAATATAATTTTTAGTACTTTTATTTTTCCTCTTAGTTTGGAGAGGGTTTTGGAAACTTGAAGAAGACGAGGGTTTCAACTCTAAGGATTTGGACTTGGGTTTCTTGGATTCTTCATTCTTGACATGTAACAAGATTTAAATCTTCATACCCATTTGAATACAAGGTCATTTAGGTATAATTTTATGTCTCTTGATGTGTGGCTAAACACCCCCATTCTTGGGGTGTGATTTAGCAAATATGTGTTGAGATTATTGTTCGATTTTGCTTGATGATATGTTAGATGTATTTTAATGGTGATGTTACCTAGTGGTTGTGGTTTAATTTAATGGGTTTGTAGTTGCAAATACAAAACCACCCATGTGTTTGCGGCTTGCGAGAGAGAGGTCGTGAAACCAAGACCACTAGACTGATGGCCTAAGGAGTGGGTCGACATAAGGTTTACCTCGAGAGGGTGAGCCCTAGTCCCATATCATAACACTCGGCTTGAGAGAGTGAGTGGGGTAAGGCGTACCCTTGCCTTTGTGCGGTGAATGGGTGTCTGAGAGGAACCTATTTGAAACGGGGTAAGTTGCCAGAGAGGGAACTTATTTCCATCTAAAGCTTAACCTAGTCACTATTAACTTGCAAATTTCCTATCGAAAGCATCTACCTAACGATTTAAATCAATATATATTGCGGTCACACATTAAGAATCCCCTCTCACTTATAGATTTCTTGTTAATTTTACTGTTTTTGTTATATTTGTGACGAAACCCCCGAGTCAATATTTGATACTTTTGTGTCCCCCCTTTTAATTTACAATGTTTTTAATCGTTAATTTCTTTAGCTACGACTAGTCAAAACTAAATTTTATTTTTCTATTAATTATTGAAACCACTCCATCAGGACTCAACCCCAATCCTTGGTTGGGTTATTATACTATTGCACGATCGTAGACACTTGCATTGGAAGGTGTGTCATTGATTACGAAAACATCAAAATGGCGCCGATGTCGGGGAGTGGTTTTATTTGAGAACTCTTAGATTAGTAAATCTTTTGTTCTTATTAGTTGTAGTATACTTATTTTATTTTTAGTTTTGTTTTGTTGGTTTGTTTGTATCCAAACAGAGGGAATGAGCATGGCGAGCTATACTCGGGAGCCAATGAAGTTTCCCCCATTAGAGGTAATGATGTTCAGGGATCGTATCCTCACCTTCAAACAAGTGGAGCATGATCAGATCCAAAAATCATGGGAAAGGTTTAATGAACTGATCAATCAATGCCTAAATCATGACATTCCCGACATAGTTCTCCTTGACTATTTCTACAGAAGTCTTTGTCCTGGAAACAAGCAATTTGTCGACCAACTCATCCCGGGAGGCATCGCGAAATAGCCATATGTGATAGCAGCTCGACTGCTTAATCAAGTGGCTGAGATGAGTCAAGAAGTGGAAAAGGACTTCATAATGGCTCCCATAATGACTCAGATGGATGAGTTGGCCAAAAAGATGGTGAAGATCGAGGTCCAGTGTAAGAAGAAAGATAAATACATCCCTCCTTATGAGCGCAGAAGTCTCGAGGACAATGAGGTTAAAAGCCTTGAGGGAATGCTCTCAATCATTCTCCACAAGGTGACTGAGCAAAATAGAGAGATAAAAGAAATAAAGGAAGACATTGAAGGAATAAAGTGGATGATTTGGTCTTATTTCAGAGCTATCCAACTGCTAGGGAACCTCATGGGTTGTGTGTCGCCCGATATCCACTCGGAACAAAATGGGGGATTGCCTGGTGATACTAAGGCTAACCCCAAAAATGGAGTTTGAGTACTAATTTACATCATGCCACGACGTTAAATAAGGCGTTGTTTGGGAGGCAACCTAAAACCCTTAAATGCTTATAGTATGTTATTACCGAAATAAAGGTGTCTTGATTTTGTAGGATTGGCACGAAAAGGAAAGTACAGGATGAGTTACATAAGTTCAAATGGCGAATCGCCGAATAGATCGGTGACCCCGACAAAGACCGTCGTTTGGATCCTCATCGTAACTTAAGGTCCTGTAAACTCGGTGATATAGATAGACACTCAGTGAATCATCTAGTAGCGGATTGGAAGTAACTAAAGTCGCCAAATGAGTGAGATCTAAATTTGTATAAGGCAACGGGGTTTTACTTTCAACCTTTGTCACATTCTCTCACCCTGAATTTTCACAAAATCGCACCTATTTAGTATTTTCAAAGATTTTCGTATCTCTTTAGTACTATAGCTGATTTAGTAGTGTTTGGATCTGTACTAATTTGCTGCCTAGCATCACAATCTTAACTTGATCTGCCTAAAAGGTTAGTCCTCAAAACTCTGTATTTAATTGAGATAATTATACTCTCATTGCAAGAAAATTTCATACCATGTTATGTACGGTGTCTTTATGACAACTTTAGACTATTCAAGTGCTTCTTTTGATTTGCTAAATCCAACCCTTCCGCTTTAAATGTTGGAATCCCGATCTGATGATTTAGCATGAATGAAATTTTGATGAGGTGCTCCTGTATACTGTTTTAGTTAAGCAAAGAAAAAACTGTAAGTCTGATTGATCTAGTGCAAGTTTTAATTTTGTTTTCGGGGGTTGCTGGTTGAAAACAAGAAAATAGATGGGAAATAGGCACGATGGGCCAATTGGCGAGTTAGGTCGAGCTCGCCAAATTACTCAGTTGTTCGCCTATTGACCCATCTAACCTTAAATTCCATGCTACTTGAGATATGGATTATGTAGCTTTCGACAAGAAATCTCAAATCACCAAAATCATTCAGCGAATCACCAAAAGTATCCTCGATCACTCCCCGTTGGAACCTTTACCCTTATTGCACTGTAACTTTCGGAGAACAAAATACTACCGCCAAAGCAATTAGGCGATTCGTCGATCTATTCGGTAAGATAATCTGCAATCGTGTCCATCTGAATTTGATTTAGTCGATTCAACTTCTTCCTAATTTTGTTTTGTAGAAATGGCTAGAACTAAAGTTGCAAGAGAAAGCAGGTCACCCCCAGATAAAACAAAAGGGATTCAAATCAATGAGGATGCAGCTGCATCCAAAAGCAAGGTTGCTAAACTTTCCACAGTTGCTAGGAGAGACAAGGGCAATGATAAGATTCAAGCACTGATAGTGATGGATTTTACAAAAATGATCCCAACCAATCTGAAAGTGAGGATGTGGGTTCTGATAAGAAAGATTTGTTAATAGCTCAAAGGGCTGAGCGGCAAACTACGAAGCTAAATAATCCATCCAGGATTAGGAATACCCAGCCTACCACTCCTACATCTCTAGTTCCAGAGCAAGCGATGGTATTAGCACCTCCAGTACAAGGTCATCCACATAAGTGAACGAATCAAGTAAAAGCTGAGGGACTGAGAACAATTCTGGAGGAAAAGCGATTGTCCGTAGATGGGGTTATAGACAAACACCCAAAGATAATAGAATGCCTGAGATACCATAAATTCCAAATTTTCACCAAGCCCCACGGCCTTTATATTCCAACCTGGGTAAGAGAATTCTATAGTGCATACAGTGCACTAATCCCCTAGGAAAAGAACTAGCAACAACCTTCAAATAAGTAGACTATGTGGTTGTTAAAGGTAGGAGGGTGAAGTGTGATAGTGAGGCGACCAACATAATCTTGCGTATGTCCATAAATATTGGAGATCATTGCCAACACTATTAGAACAAAGAAACTGGATGAGATTAAAAAGTGGTTAGTCCCACTAATTTAGACGAGTCTCTGAAATGGTTGGCAGAAAGAGCTCCGATTGAAAAGAAAGAACTAAACATAGCAGCAAGGTTCTGGTTTGCTTTTATCAGCAGCACAATCATGCCATCCAAGAATGAGTCAATTATTCGTCTTGCCAAGGCTGCTTGTCTGGGTTGCATCATAGAGAGGACGCGGATAAATTTAGGAGAAATCATCACTTTAGAGATACTCATGCGTGCAAGACAGAGCAAGACCTCACTTCAATTCCCAGTATTGATCACGGCATTATGCAAACAAGCTCGGGTACCGCAGGATCCCAAGAAAGATGTGGAAATGATGACTACAGCCTTTACTGATATCCAACGGATCAAAGCCAAGTTCCTTAAGGATTAAGAAGAAAAGAAGAAGGCAACATCGGTGGAGTCAGGAAACACATAATCATCACCTGTGGAGGCGCCTCTAGATTCTTCTGCTTCTGCAAGGTCTCCCATACCTAATGTTGTCGCTGTTATTTCCCGACCTCTACTCACCCAGGCTTCCCTACTCTGGATGGGACAACTTTCCCTTTCTGCTGATCGTTGGGCTACTAGTCTAGAGGCCTCTGTTCCAAGCATGATCCAGATTGCCCTAGCTGATGCTGTGACACCTCTGAGCACTATCATTAACGCCCTAGCAGCCAGGATAGTAGTGTGTGAGCAAAATCAAGGGGCCACAGATGAGGTGACAACTTTAAAGACTGTCATTGCTGAACTGCAAAAAGATGTAAACCACCTGAAGTCCACATATGTGTCCATGATCTTTGGAACAGTGGGTATTCCTGACTCGCCTGTGATGCCTCAGACCACCACTGGACATAGGGATAGAGCAAAACATATAGTCAATCTTGACTCAGAGGAAGAGACTGACGGAGAGATGTTTGAGGGAGTTGCAGCGGACAACATAGTTGAGACCGAAGAAATCATGATAGATGTTGTTTTCCAAGCTTCCTTGGCGAAGGCTCCTGCTGCTAGATCCAGTGGAGCTGGTCTTTCTGGAAGTCACTCTAGCCACTGATGCCCGGACAGATGGGGCGACTACTTAGACAGAATCCCCTTTTTACCTCCCTTTCTATCTTTCTTTATTTTGCTTTTCGGATTCTGTGTTAATTGTCTTTGAGGACAAATGTTTTTATTTGTGGTGCGGTGAGGCTCACTTTTTGTGTGCTATTTGGGTTCATGCTTTCTATATATTTGGGTTGTTTTGTTTAAAATTGTTGTTACATTGCTTTTTGTGGATGTTTGCACTTATGACTCCCTTTTGTTTTAAAATTACAAAAACGATTATGACCTTTGACCCTTCCGAAAAAATTTGAATTTTTCGCACATTTTTGCTACCCTTTACATGCTCTTAAATGTGGCTGTTATTTTGCAAAATTTAAGTCTCAGTTCCGATCAATATTGATGACTTGAATAGTGTTATCAATTGAAGAAACATGAATGCACGGCTACGACGAGACCAAATGAAGTTGCATAGAAAATATGTGAACTCTTTGCATCTCATTGTGATTAGCCATTTATCAAATTGATTCTCTTGTAATGACTGTTGCACACTAGCGAAAGTGTATAGTTTTGTTTGACTTAAGTGTCGATGCCTTGTGTGATTAGCTTACTTTGAACCATGCATGAATAAATCTAGAATTTGCCCCGTTAGTCTGATTGATTTAGAAAGGTGTGCTGTTGAAACGATCTTAGGCAACTTTAAAGAGTGTGAGTCAAATTTGACATATACCTCTTTTGTGGCCTATCCGCGAGAGTGTGAAACTCTATTGAACACCCCTTGAGCCTTACCTTTCTTTGGAAGAACCTTCATGAACCCTAGACCTTACTTGACCCACTACCTATAATCCTCTTGATTTGTGGTTTAGTTAATAACCAACTTAGGCCAAAAGCCTAAATTAGGGGTGTGGTGAAAAGGAAAAGGAGAAGTCAAGAACTGCAAGAAAAGTCTCCCTTAACCATGGTATTGCAAAACAAAATGGAAATTCCCTACAAAAAAAAAAGTTGTGGAATAAAAAGTGCAAAAGGAATTGGGTTTCCAAGCAATACATGGAGAGTGAATAAAAGGATGACTTAGAAGCACTAGAAGACAAAGTGATAAGGGAAAGGAAAAGGACATTTTGAGAACACCACACCTCACGAGGATGAAGAAGTCACTGAGCCTAAATAGCCACATCTTTGTTCTCAGCCCCATTACAAGCCTTAGAAAAGACCTTTTTGATCTTGAGTAAGCCAAATCAAAAGTCGATTTGACAACAAGGACAAACCTATGGGTCAAAACATGCATTGCGTTCCTTTTTTTGAGTGTAAGCATTGCATCTGATTCCTGATCTTGAATTGATTAACCTCTATGTGTGAATACGGAATCATTCTTTACGTGAGGGAATTTAGATGCTTTTTGTTGAGCTTGAACTTGCACAAGTAACAAGTATTGCGAGCATGAGAATCTTTGGTAATGTTGTGTGACAACTTGAATCTTTGAGTACACAATTGATCTTTGAATGAGTGATTTGAGTTTTGTTGTGTACATTCATGATTGAGTCTTGTGTAGCACTATTTGAGACACCCTTTGTGATCAGCTGAACTCGAGTTTGCTTGAGGACAAGCAAAGGTTTAAGATGGGGGTATTGATGAGTCCAAAAATTGGACTTATTTAGGGCTATATTTTAATAGAAATTGTGTCCTAAAATGCTTATTTTATCTCAATATCTGATGAACACCCTTAAGTTTCAGGTATTTCAAGATTGAAGAAAAGCATGGACACTACTTCGCAAAAAGGAACGAAAAGGCTGAAAAGAACGAGAAAATGAAGGCCTGAGGATTGGCAAGTCCACTTGGCGAATCCCCAAAAGGTCTCACTTAGCCTCTTGTTCCAGTGTATTGAGCCTGAAGGAAAGGATCAAGTCAGCGGAAGAAAGGAGTAGTCGGCGCACTGTCAGGTAGTTTTGCGAAGAAGTACTATATCGCCCAATGACCCAGAGCACACGATGCCAAAGGGTAGTACAAGAAGATGATGAACTACACTAAATGGTGAATCTCCGAGTTGATCGGCTTTTCCGACAAATGTCAGCGAATGATCCGTCACAGCATAGATTTTTGAAAACTATAAACACTCGTTGAGAGTTATAGAGATCATATCATTAGACAATATCAAATTCTAAATATAATTTTTAGTACTTATATTTTTTCTCTGAGTTTGGAGAGGGTTTTGGAAACTTGAAGAAGAAGAGGGTTTCATCTCCAAGGATTTGGACTTGGGTCTCTTGGATTCTTCATTTTAGTCCTGTAATAAGATGTAAATCTTCATACCCATTTGAATGCAAGCTCATTTAGGTATAATTTTGTATCTCTTGATGTGTGGCTAAAAGCCTGCATTCTTGGGGTGTGGTTTAGCAAATATGTGTTGAGTTTATTGTTAGGTTTTGCTTGCTGATAGGTTAGATGTATTTTAAAGGTGATTTGACCTAGTGGTTATGGTTTAATGTAATGGGTTTGTAGTTGCAATGACAAAACCACCCATGTGTTTTGGGCTTGCGAGAGAGTGAGATCGTGAAACCAAGACCATTAGACTGATGACGTAAGGAGTGGATCGACATGAGGTTCAGCCCGAGAGAGTGAGCCCTAGTCCTATATCCTAACACTCAGCTCGAGAGAGTGAGTAAGGTAAGGCGTAGGCTGGCCTTCATGCGGCAAATGGGTGTCCAAGAAGAACCTATTTGAAACGGGGTAAGTTGCCGGAGAAGGAACTTATTTCCATCTAATGCTTAGCCTAGTCACTATTATCTTGCAAATTTCTCAGCAAAAGCATGTACCCAACGATTTAAATCAATATAAAATGCGGTCACACCATAAGAATCCCCTCTCACTTATAAATTTCATGTTAATTTTTCTGCTTTTGCTATATTTGTGATAAAACCCCCAATTCGATATTTGACACTTTTGTGTCCCCCCTTTTAATTTACAATGTTTTCAATCGTTAATGTCTTTAGCTACAACTAGTTAGAAGTAAATTTTATTTCTCTATTAATTCTCAAAACCACTCCCTTGGGACTCAACCCCAACCCTTGGTTGGGTTATTATACTATTGCACGATCGTGGACACTTGCATTGAAAGTTGTGTCATTGATTATGATAACATCAGGTGTAATCATGAGACAACCATTTGACATAGAGTCCGCGTTGCTTAATAAGATGACCAAAATAAATCGTGCATGGTACACAAGGAAAGCTTAGGTGTCGCCTTTGAATATTGGGTTGACCAAAGAAAAAATAGAAAGGAACAAAGAACGTGATGAAAACATGGCCAAGACAATGAACCAAATGGACCTATTGATGAAACATGTCATGGGAGATGTTTACAAGGCTATGAATGTGGTTTGTGCTAATAGTGGTGTGAGTCCTGATGACTTACAATTTGAGGCCATATACAATGAAGAGGTTGAATTCTTGTCAAACAAATGAGGGGGTTCTCGTCGGAGCTAACAAAGGCCGAGTGGAATCAATATTGAAATAGATATCATGATGATACTTGGAGAGATCGAGATAGAGATTGGTGTGATGGAGATGCAAATTTGAAAGATAGAGATGGCAAAAAGATCGTTACATGCCTCTGATGCTTATCGTGACCAACGACACTATCCTACAAAATGAGTGTCAACGATCGTCAATAATATAGTAACCCAACTGAGGGTTGGGGTCGTGTCCCAAGGGAGCGGTATTGAGAATTAATAACCACTTAGAATTTCATTCAAGTTAGTCATAATTAAAGACATTTACGATAAAAGACATTGTAAATGCAAAAGAGGTAACACAAAAGTGTCAAATATCAAAAGTGGGTTTTGTAACAAGTACTAAAACAACAAAATAAACAAGAAAATCAAGTATGGGGAAAGGTTCTTAGGATGTGACCGCAATACAAGTAGAGATAAATTGTTGGGTACATATTTTCGATCGGAGATTTACAAAATAATAGTGACTAGTCTAAGCTTTAAATGGAAATAAGTTCCCTCTCGGGCAACTTACCCTGTTTCAAATGCATCCCTCTTGGACACCCATTTGCCGCATGAAGACCAGCCTACGCCTTACCTCACTCACTCTCTTGAGCTAAGTGTTAGGATATGGGACTAGGGCTCACCCTATCGAGCTGAACCTCATGTCGACCCACTCCTTAGGCCATCAGTCTAGTGGTTTTGTTGAAGGATTTTAATACATAGCTTCTCCATTGACAAAGTTGACTCAGAAGAAGGTTAAGTTCCAGTGGCTAGATGATTGTGAGAAGAATTTCTCATAACTGAAAACTAGGTTTACTACAGCTCCTGTTTTGACTCTACCAGAAGATTTAGACAGTTATGTGATCTATTGTGATGCATCTAGAGTCGGCCTAGGTTGTGTGTTGATGCAGCGTGGTAAGGTTATAGCTTATGCTTCTAGACAGCTTAAGATGCATGAGAAGAACAATTTGACTCATGACCTCGAGCTTGTAGCCATAGTATTTTCCCTAAGGACGTGGAGACATTACTTGTATGGTATTCACGTAGATGTGTTCACAAACCATAAGAGCCTTAAATATTTGTTCACACAAAAAAAGTTGAATCTTAGCCAGAGAAGATGGATTGAGTTTCTCAAAGCCTATGATATAAATGTGTTTTACAATCCTAGTAAGGCCAATGTAGTAGTAGACACTCTTACCACACTATCTATGGAAAGTGTAACGCATGTTGAGGCAGAAAGAACTAGCAAAAGATGTTCACCAGTTTGATCACTTAGGAGTTTGCCATATGAACATATCAGGGAATGATGTGATAGTTCAAACTAGGTCAGAATCTTCATCGGTAGCGGAGGTTGAGGAAAAACAAGACACTGATCCTATATTAGTTCAACTGATGGGTGTAGTTCATCAGCAAAAAGTTGAGGTTTTCTCCCAAGGGGGAGATAGTGTGCTTCGCTATTAGGGTTTTTTATGTATTCTTAAGGTGGGTTAGTTGAGACAACAATTTCTTGCAGAAGCCCATAACTCCAGATATTCTATTCATCCAGACTCCACGAAGATGTACCATGATCAGCTGGAAGTCTTTTGGTGGAATGGCATTAAAAGGGATATAGCGAGATTTTGTGGCTAAGTGCCCTAATTGTCAACAAGTTAAGGTAGAGCAACAGAAACCAGGAGGTATTACTCAAGGGATTAACATTCCTAAATGGAAGTGGGAAGTCATAATCATGGACTTCATTACAAGTTTACCTCGTCCTCGCAGACAACATGACTCCATTTGGGTGATAGTTAACAAAGTTACTAAGTGCGCTCACTTTTTGGCTATTAAGACTACAGATTCGGTGGAGGACTGCGCCAACTTTACATTAATGAGATAGTAGGGCTGCATGGGGTTCCTTTGTTTATCATCTCAAATAGAGGTCCTTAGTTTACATCTCATTTCTAGAAGTCATTTCAGAAAGGTCTTGGTACTCAGGTTAACCTCAGCACAACTTTTAATCCACATACGGATGGTCAGGCAGAGTGTACCATTTAGACCTTTGAGGACTTGTTGAGATCCTATATGATCGACTTCAAGGGTAGTTCCGATGATCACCTTCCTCTTAGAGAATTTGGCTACAATAAAAGTTACCATTCCAGTATTCAGATTGCCCCTTATGAGGCATTGTATGTGCGTAGATGTAGATCTCCAGTTGGTTGGCTAAAAGTAGGTAAAATAGCCTTGATAGGGCTATATTTGGTTCATGATGCCATGGAAAAATTTCAGCTAATTAGAGATAGACTTAAGATATCCCACAGTCTCCAGAAGTCCTATGCAGATATAAGGAGAAGGGACTTGGAGTTCCAAATTGATGAGTGGGTTTTCCTGAAAGTGTCACCTACGAAAGGGGTGATGATATTTGGTAAGAAAGGGTAGATCAGTCCTAGATATGTAGTCCCTTACAAGATTTTGAATAAAATTGGTAAAGTTTCTTATGAGTTAGAGTTCCCAGCAAAACTTGAAGCAATGCATCCAGTCTTTCACATTTCGTTGTTGAAGAAGTGTGTGGGTGATCTAGCATTCATAGTAACATTGGAAAGTGTGGCTGTGAAGGATAGTCTCACTTATGAGGATATGCTAGTTGAGATTCTTGATCGTCAGGTTCGAAGGTTGAGAAACAAAGAAGTTGCTTCAATTAAGGTTTTATGAAGGACTCAGTCCGTAGAGGGAGCTATTTAGGAAGCACAAACAACCATGAAGGCCAAGTATCCTTATCTCTTTCCTTCCGATTCCATTCCAACTTGAGGTAATAGTTCCTCTCTAGTCTTTTCAGTTGCTCACACGTAAATACAATCTTAGTATCATGTTCCTTCAGCTATACTTGCATTTTCAGCGTATTTGCATGTTCTTGGAACTTAGTGCAGATATCAGTTTCCAGTACTTAGTGGTAGGGTTTGCAGCTCTCACACCACTTTATTTAGCTAGTTTAGTTTAACTTCCCTTGAATTGAATTATGGATTCAAGGCTCATGATCTCATGTTATGGATGATTTAATGTTGTTTAGACATACCTTAGAGTGTACAAACTAACTAGAAAACATAGGTACATTTCAAGGGAACTCGAATGGAAAGAAGTGGGAAAGGGTAGAAAACTTGTCCCTAGGGCTCTGAGTGGCGTCGAGTTCCAGAGCCCGAACTTCAGAGTCTGGGTTGGAGTGCTCTGAGTGGCTCGGAGTCCCATGCCATTTTCCCAAATTTTTGACAAATTTTGTTGGTCGTTTTTCAACTCTAAACCCTCTAAATTCGAATGATTCTTTCCCTAAACACTTAGATTCGAATACATAACCAAAATATGCAAGAATTTACTCAAAATGACATCTAATTTCATAAATTTAAATCAAGAACTTCTGAACAACTTCAACAACCAAGAACCCAATAGAAACTTCAAATAAATCCATCAAGAACTCAATTTCTATACTTTCACAACATAATTTTCGCTGATTAAAATCATGATTGGCGCGTGGGTGAACTAACCTAACGCTATGTGATCTCTCATACCTCGTAGGGATCAACCCTTGGTGAAATCCACAAGCGAAAACTCAAGAGCGACGAACTTTGGCTCTTTCTTCTCTTTTCTCCTCTTGCGTTCTTTCTCTAAAAACCCTAGCGTAAAATATTTGAGTGCGTAAACTGACCCAATTCAGTTTAGACCCCTAAGTAATTAACAAAAATGGAATAATTTATTTGGGTAGTGAAAAGACCATAATACCCTTCTAAAATCCGGTTTTGACTTTCCTTATCTAGACAACCCCACTTCAAATTACATATCTCCCTCATACAAACTCGAAAGTGATCAAACTCGATGGCGTTGGAAAGATAATTCAAAGATATTTGCTACGATGTCCTTTAGAACACCTAAATCATCTTGAGTTAGGATTTATGGTCATTTGAAGTTGACCCAAAACTCATGCTTAGCTTAACTTTGTCAAACTTTCCAAATTTGATTATTTCCAAAAATAGTTTCTTTCTAATTCTAAGTCTTTCTAGTAGCTGGATGTTACAATATCTCCCCCTTGGTAAACATTCTTCCTTGAATGAGATTACTCTTAGTAGGCTAAGGCGTAACATCTAACACCTAGCTCAAACACCCAACAAGCAAAATGTAAATACAACATACCAACTTAAAATAAAAGCCAAGAAAAGGATTAGTACCTTGATTTGGAACTTCTCCGGATTCGAAGAGAAGTGGATATCTCTTCTTCATATCCTCCTCAGATTCCCTAGTAGCTTCCTCAACAAACTGATTTCTCAATAGAACCTTGACTGATGCTACTTCCTTCGTCCCCAACTTGCGAACTTGGTGATCTAACATCTGGATAGGAATCTCTTCATAAGACAAATTATCCTTGATACCAATATTTTTAGTAGGTATGATAAGTGAAGGATTGCGCATGCACTTCTTCAACATAGAGATATGGAACACTGGATGAACTATTGCTAACTCTTGTGGTAGCTAACTCATAAGCTACATTACCAATCCATTTGAATATTTTGTAAGGGCCAATATACCGGGAATAAGCTTCCCTTCTTACCAAATATCATAACACCCTAAATGGGTGAAACTTTCAAGTATACCCAATCGCATACTGCAAACTCTAACTCCCTTCTCCTAACATCAGTGTAGGATTTCTGACAACTCCATGATGTTTTCAACCTCTCTTGTATAACTTTCACCTTCTCCATAGCTTGATGAACTAAGTCTGGTCTTATCAACCCAACTTCACCCACCTCAAACCATCTAATAGGAGATCTGCATCGCCTCTTATAAAGAGCTTCATAAGGAGCCATTTAGATGCTAGAGTTGTAATATTGTTATACGCAAACTCAATAAGCGGTAGGTGATCATCCCAATTACCCTTGAAATTAATCACACAAACCCTCAACATATCCTCTAAGGTCTAAATAGTGTTCTCTGCTTGACCATTTGTCTGAGGATAAAAAGCAGTACTCAAGTTCACCTTTGAACCCAAGCCTTTCTGGAATGACTTCTAAAACTGTGTAGTAAATTGGGCACCTCTATCTAAAATAGTCAAAATTGGAACCCCATGAAGTCTAACTACCTCTTGAAGATACAACTTGGCATAGTCCTCTGCTAAATGGGAAGTCTTTACCGGTAAAAAGTGGGCTGATTTTGTCATTCTATCAACAATCACCCAAATAGAATCATGTTCCTTGTGAGACCATGGCAAACCAGTAATGAAATCCATATTGATCATCTCCCACTTCTATTCCGGAAGTTTTATATTATAGGCCATACCACTGGGTCTTTAGTGCTCTACTTTAAATTGTTGACAATTCAGGCATTTAGCAATGAACTCAACAATACCTTTCTTCATACTATTCCACCAATACACTTCTCTCAAATCACGATACATCTTTGTGGAACCCGAATGGATAAAACATCTGGAGTTATGAGCTTCCTCCATGATCTTCTCTTGGAGTTCATCCACCCATGGTATACACAATCTACCTTGATATCTCAATACACCATCTTCCCCTTATTCAAAAGACATTACTTTTTGCTTATGAACATTTGCCTTCAATTCAAGCAAAATAGGATCTTGGTCTTGCTTTTCTTTCACTTCTGACACTAATGATGATCCAGCCTCATTCATCACCACTACCCCTCCTTATGTGGAATCCATTAGGCAAACTCCCAATCGTGCAAGTCTATGCACGTCTTTCGCTAATTCTCTCTTTTCTTCCTCAACATGGGTGGTACTAACCATAGACAACTGCTCAAGGCATCAGCAACAACATTAGCCTTACTTGGGAGGTAGACAATAATCATATCATAATCCTTCAAGAAACTCTAACCACCTCATTTGTTTGAGATTAAGCTCTTTCTAACTAAACACATACTGAAGACTCTTGTGATCGGTGAACACATCCACATGAACACCATAAAGATAATGACACCATTTTTTCAAAGCAAATACTATGGAAGCCAACTCTAAATCATGGGTTGGGTAATTTTTCTCGTGAACTTTCAATTGTCTAGAGGCATAAGCTATAACTTTACCATTTTGCATTAGAATACAGCCCAAACCAACTTTGGACGTATCACAATATACCACAAAGCCTTGTGTACCCTCTGGTAAGGTCAATACTGGGCAATAGTCAACCATTTTTTCAATTCCTGAAAGCTTTTTTCATAAGCTTCAGACCATTGAAACTTCATTATTTTCTGAGTCAACTTGGTCAGAGGGAACGAAATAGACGAGAACCCCTCTATGAACCTTCTATAATATCCAGCCAACCCCAAAAAACTCCTAATATCAGTTGGAGATGTGGGTCTAGGCCACCCCGCACCGCCTCTTTTTTCGAGTGTCAACTCGAATCCCATCACCGGAAATAATATGGCCAAACAATTCCACATACTCAAGCCAAACTCACACTTAGAAAACTTAGCATTTAACTCCTTATCTCTGAGAGTTTGGAGAACTATTCTAAGATGACTAGCATGGTCTTTCTCACTCCTCGAATAGATAAGGATGTCATTAATGGATACGATAACAAACATATCTAAAAAAGGCTTGAATACTCTATGCATAAGGTCCATGAATATTGCAAGCGCATTAGTTAAACCAAAAGACATGACCAGAAACTCATAATGACCATAAAGGGTTCGGAAAGCTCTCTTTGGAATATCATTTCCCTTACTCTTAACTGATGGTAGCCAGATCTGAGGTCTATCTTAGAGAAACAAGTGGCACCCTAAAGCTGATCGAAGAGATCATCAATTCTCGAAAGAGGATACTTATTCTTAATAGTAACCTTGTTCAACTGACGGTAATCTATACACATCCAAAGGGAACCATATTTCTTCCTCACAAATAAGATCGCAGAGCCCCAAGGTGAGACACTTGGTCGAAAAAAGCCCTTCTCAAGGCGATCTTTCAACTGCTCTTTTGACTTTTTCAACTCTGCTGGAGCCATTCTATATGGCGGAATAGATATTGGACAAGTATCGGAAAGAATGTCTATACCGAAGTCTATTTCTCTCTCATGAGGGACTCCGGGAAGATCGTCTGGAAATACCTATGGAAACTCACTCACAACAGGAATGGACTCAATAGGAGATGTGTCAACACTAGAATCATTAACTCTGACTAAGTGATAGACACACCCCTTGGAAACTATCTTTCTCACCTTAAGGTACGAAATGACACGACCCTTAAGCACCGCTGAACTACTTTTCCACTCTATAACTAGCTCATTAGGAAACTAGAACTTGACAACTCGAGTTCTACAATCGACTGAGGCATAACAGGCATGAAGCCAGTCCATACCTAGAATGACATTAAAGTCTACCGTGTCTAACTCAACTAAATCAGCCAAGGTGCTTTTGTCACGACCCGGGAGCACCCCCAAGTCGTAACAAGGCGTACTCGACCCCGAAGGGGTCTTATACAAGCCACATAGTCATTCATTGCATTCAATAATGAAAATAGTGCGGAAATAAAAAAAAACTTATTTACATCCACACGTTTAAACTTCTTAAAACAACTTAAAAAAACACACAGGGGAAGTCTAAGTCTCACATGGCCATCTTAGACACAGCCGCAAAACATAAGTAGGGGCACGGCCCTTTACAATCAAAAGAAGTCTATTACATGAACAAAAGAACTTAAAAGTCTTGTCCTCGAATCCATGAGGACATACCAAGTCTTAGAGGAAAGCAATCCAACACTTCAAACTAGCTAAGAGGGATCACTTGCCTAACCTACACTTGTAGTAAAAACATGAAGAATATGGGTTAGTACACAAAAATGTACTAAGTATGATGACCATGCAAAACATGCTTTAAAGGGGACATTTTAGTTAGAGACCATGCATTATGCCACCTTTTTGAAATATCATGAACAATAGCATAAAAGACATACAAGACAAGCATAACATCAAGTAAGTCATAATATCACCTTTAAACAATATCAACATGAAAACCTTTTACCTTGACCTTCACCTCAAGAAACCCTTATGCTATACTCGTGCAATGTATGGATGGCGTCCCATACCACCATCCATACTAAGGCACCACATTTAGGTCACTTAAAGTAACTTATCATTCCTTTCTTTCACTTTTGCACAATATTCATACATAAGAGGTATATCATTAATTAAGACATGACAAGAGAAAATAACTCGTAATATAACCCAAGTATAACATGCATAACATATTAAGCATTTAAGAGCCAACATTCTTTAATAACCTCATTTAGGGTACATTCATGTCACAGTCATTAGATTTAGAGAAACTCACTATGACCCTCTCCAAGCCTCACTGCAATGTATAGGTAGCATCCCATACTACTACCTACACTTTGTAGAACCTGTCAAGAAACCATAATGAAATCTCACATGATGGGAAGTAAGCGTTTAACCGACATAGACCATGAGAGCTTGTCATGGAATCCGGTGTCATGAATCCCCACACCGAAAAGAGGTGGTCTACTTGCCTAAGGAAGACCGGTATAAATAGCTTAATGGATCCACTAGCTTCCTATGCGGGCACATAGTTTATGGGATAAGGTAGACGATCATTGAAACTCATGCCTAACTTCTGGGGAGTTTCCATCTAACCAAATCCGCCGGTGCTTAGCCTACATTCCCATAGAATAGTTCACTACTTTGACATCATCACACATAACAGGGTGCCATAAGCCTACCGAGTCAAGGTACATTATTTAACACATGAAAGGGTGCCATAATTTCCGCCGATTCAAGGTACATTAGGAAAGCTCATTAACTCCTCTTGAAAGGGTGCCATGGGCCTACCGATTCAAGACTCATCATTAACCTTTATGGAAAGGTGCCATAGGCCTACCGAATCCAAGATTCATTTCGTATCATTAATGGAAGGGTGCCATTAGCCTACCGATCCAAGGTTCATTATAAGCATATGTGGAAGGGGTGCCATAAGCCTACCGATCCAAGGATTCAACAATCAACAATATAATCATTTATACAAGAAAATGATGCATAAGCCCTACCAATTCAAGGTATACTTTATATTGAAGAATCCTTCATATTATATCATCAACATTCATGAGTGTCATCAACACATTTCGGATTTCCATACATCTCATAACTCAAACTTTAAAGCATCGATTCATCAATTCTCCATAGTTGGACATTTTGTCAAGCACCTTGAAGGCATGTAATGAAATCGAAGAACATGAAAAATAGGTAGTAATGATAAATGCAAACCAAGTGAACAACCTACAACAACACCTTTACATTCATAACATGATCACATTATCTTCATTGAATTCTCATTCGTATAATGTCATGGTAACACTTCAATTTCTCATACTATGCCTTTAAGGCCATAAGCCTCACATACCAATACCCCAACAATACACCATAAAGTAAGCATGGGTAATGACATACTTCAACAATCTAAAGACCTTTAAACAAATTTGATTCATATACATTCATTATCTAGCAACCCACTTCATAAAGGCATAAACTAGGAATAGAGAGAAATCATGGGTTCATGGAGTATTTTCATCTTAAATCGTCAATACAACAACAATATAACCATAAAGTACCATTATAAACCTTTTTAAAACCATTTGGTGGAAGAACCCATGAGATTGAGTGAAAACCTAGATTTTTCATACTTTGAAATAACTTTGGATTTGGCTCCTTGAATGGAAAATTAGACAAGGATCAAGACCACCATACCTTTGCTATGATCTCCCACGAAAATTGATGAAGACACCACCTTCAAACCAAGCCCTAGCTCCAAGTTCTTGACTTTCTTAAATGGAGGATTGTAGAGAGGGAAATGTTTTTAGGGATGGGAATGAACTAATGGTATATAGGAATAACATAAGTCTTTTAAAAAAAAAAAAAATGGTCCAACACTTAGAAAATTTTCAGGCGGGTGAACAAGTAATGAACAGTAACATTAGCTACGGAATTTGCGTTTTCTGTCGGACAGACTTTACGAAAATGGGCATAACTTCTTCGTCCGAACTCCGAATGAGGTGAAACGAAGTGCGTTAGGTAGCTAACTCAAAGGGATTTCCATGGATATATTATGGCCACCCAAATAATTTGTATGCTAGGAGATATGACCCTCCAAAGTAGACCCTCGAAAAAGGCTTCACTTGGAAATTTCGGATTTTGATACGATTGCTCTAAAATTTGGGTTAGACCCATTTCCCACTCAATTTGACCCCTAAACAAGAATATGAAGTCGGATTTTCGAAAACAAAACGGATCTTTTTATATACAGCTAAACAAGTTTCCGGTAACTTCCGAAGCACATTTTTTAAGAACTTTTGGGTCAAATTCAAATATAATCATTTCATTAATTTCGACTCCAAACTCACATGTGAGGCTCTAGTTTCACTCTATCATTTTCCGAGTCGTTACATTATCCCCCACTTAGGAACATTCGTCCTCGAATGACACTTTAAACACATAAGGGGTAACAACTCAAGTATACGTACCATCAACATGCATACAACATCAATACAAGTACATAAATATCGGAGGAAACATCAACTCCACATCAATGAGACTCAAACAAGTTCATGCAATTCAAGAAATTAGGAATACATCTACCAATTTCTTATGCATCAAGCTTTACCATTTCTCATTTCATTGGATGAATTTCCTTCTCCAATTTACATCACACTCATCCCAAAATTATTAGGCACATTATGCAATTTTCTCACAAAAGTACAATTATGCAATATTCTCAAGAACACATTTAAGCATGCCTAATAAATCAACTCATGCAACATTTAAGCATGTTCAACATTTATCCTCATGAAGCATATAGACAACTTAACTAAATGCACATCGACACGAGGAACACGTTTATGAAAACTCATTTTATCATTTAACAAGAATTCAAATAGGACATGCATAACATAAGGAGACCATGGAAACTCATTTTCACCCAAGACTCCAAAACATAAAACAAGCTACTAGGAACTCTTGGTCTCAAGCTTGAATAAGAATAGAAGGAATGAGAGATAGGGTATCAACACTCTCAACAACCTTGCTATTCAACCTACCATCCCCCACTTAAGAAAACCCAATTAAGGCAAACATGAAAAACAACACCATAGAAACCTCATCAAGACATTCATGACCATAAGGAACTAAAACTTACCGCGCCTTCATTCGGATTAGCTTCCTTGTCCTTGCTAGCTTGGAGAGCATAGAAACGACCATAATTTGGAGGAATAGGAACCGTTCCATCTTTAGAAGCTTGCTTTGCCTCCCTTCCTCTAGCCGTAAAAGTAGGACAATCTTTCACCTTGTGATCATTCTTCCCACAACCATAGCATCCATTAGTACCTAGCTAGGCACTTCCCATAGTGCCTCTTGCCACAAGTGGTGCAAGTAGGTTTAGAAAATTGAGATCCACCACCTTTATCTTGGTTAACCTTAGGAGCACTTGAAAAATCTTGATCTTGAGCCCTCTTCTTGAACCTAGGTTGACTTTGCTCATCGGATCTACCCTCTTCACATTCCTATTCATCCTCTTAAGTTTGGACTCCTCAATGGATTGAGCATACACTATGAGCCTAGAAATGTTCATGTCATTATGGAGCATTGCCGTATGGCACTCTTCCTTGACTAGGTCGGATACGCCGGTCACAAACCTACTCATCTCATCCCTAGGTTTGACACCAAAGATGGGGCATACTTAGACAATTGGGTAAACCTCAAGGAATACTCTGCACACTCATATTACCTTGTCGAAGATTGATAAACTCCTCAACCTTACACTCCCTCATCTCACGGGGAAAGTACCTACCAAGGAAAGCTTCCTTAAACTCCTCCCATTCTATAGGATCCGCTCCCACCGGCCTATTAGCCTTCCATTGAGTGAACCAAATTTGGGCAACATCTTTCAATTGATAGGAGGCAAGCTCCGCCTTTTCTCTTGAAGTCACCCCATAGCACTCACTACCTTATACACTTCATCCAAAAATTCTTGGGGATCCTCTCCCACCTTAGAACCTAGAAACACCGGAGGATTCATCCTCACAAAGTCTCTCAACTTAGAAGCCATAGTACCCTCATTAGCATTCACCCTAGGCCATATATCTCAGTCGCTGAGCCGCCATGGCTCGGGCTAAGATTAAGAAAGCCGACCTAATCTCTTCATTGGTCATATCCTGGGAACCACCGGAACCTCATTCTCTTGCTCACCTATAGGAACTTGATTTGCATTGCACACCTTGACCATTTTGCACAACTGGGAGGAACTTCCTCATTCACATCCTCTTCTCCTACTCTCCTTGCGGGTCTCCCTCTTGTATTCATATCCTATAAACACAAGAGAAGGATAAGGATAAGAACACTTATAGAACCACACTCTAAGGCACGACTTTAAGAATATGAAAGAAGTGTAACTTCTAGCATCCTATAGCCTCTCGCTCATAGATGTGTCGCGACTCACACCGATGAACATGACTCTACTAGATGTGGCATGTGAGACATCGATCCTAAAAAAACATTTCCAAAATCTTATGCTCTGATACCATATTTGTCACGACCCACCTTTTTTGAAATATCATGAACAATAGCATAAAAGACATACAAGACAAGCATAACATCAAGTAAGTCATAATATCACCTTTAAACAATATCAACATGAAAACCTTTACCTTGGACCTTCACCCAAGAAACCCTTATGCTATACTGTAATGCAATGGATGGATGGCGTCCCATACCACCATCCATACTAAGGCACCACATTTAGGTCACTTAAAGTAACTTATCATTCCTTTCTTTCACCTTTGCACAATATTCATACATAAGAGGTATATCATTAATTAAGACATGACAAGAGAAAATAACTCGTAATATAACCCAAGTATAACATGCATAACATATTAAGCATTTAAGAGCCAACATTCTTTAATAACCTCATTTAGGGTACATTCATGTCACAGTCATTAGGATTTAGAGAAACTCACTATGACCCTCTCCAAGCCTACGTGCAATGTATAGGTAGCATCCCATACTACTACCTACACTTTGTAGAACCCGTCAAGAAACCATAATGAAATCTCATGATGGGAAGTAAGCGTTTAACCGACATAGACCATGAGAGCTTGTCATGGAACCCGGTGTCATGAATCCGCACACCGACAAGAGGTGGCCTACTTGCCTAGGGAAGACCGGTATAAATAGCTTAATGGATCCACTAGCTCCCTATGCGGGCACATAGTTTATGGGATAAGGTAGACGATCATTGAAACTCATGCCTAACCTGTCTGGGAGTTTCCATCTAACCAAATCCGCTCGGTGCTTAGCCTACATTCCCATAGAATAGTTCACTACTTTGACATCATCACACATGAAGGGTGCCATAAGCCTACCGATTCAAGGTACATTATTTAACACATGAAAGGGTGCCATAAGCCCGCCGATTCAAGGTACATTAGAAAGCTCATTAACTCTTGAAAGGGTGCCATGGGCCTACCGATTCAAGACTCATCATTAACCTTTATGGAAAGGTGCCATAGGCCTACCGAATCCAAGATTCATTTCGTATCATTAATGGAAGGTGCCATTAGCCTACCGATCCAAGGTTCATTATAAGCATATGTGGAAGGGTGCCATAAGCCTACCGATCCAAGGATTCAACAATCAACAATATAATCATTTATACAAGAAAATGATGCATAAGCCCTACCAATTCAAGGTATACTTTATATTGAAGAATCCTTCATATTATATCATCAACATTCATGAAAGTGTCATCAACACATTTCTGGATTTCCATACATCTCATAACTCAAACTTTAAAGCATCGATTCATCAATTCTCCATAGTTGGACATTTTGTCAAGCACCTTGAAGGCATGTAATGAAATCGAAGAACATGAAAAATAGGGTAGTAATGATGCAGCCAAACCAAAGGAACAACCTACAACAACACCTTTACATTCATAACATGATCACATTATCTTCATTGAATTCTCATTCGTATAATGTCATGGTAACACTTCAATTTCTCATACTATGCCTTTAAGGCCATAAGCCTCACATACCAATACCCCAACAATACACCATAAAGTAAGCATGGGTAATGACATACTTCAACAATCTAAAGACCTTTAAACAAATTTGATTCATATACATTCATTATCTAGCAACCCACTTCATAAAGGCATAAACTAGAATAGAGAGAAATCATGGGTTCATGGAGTATTTTCATCTTAAATCGTCAATACAACAACAATATAACCATAAAGTACCATTATAAACCTTTTAAAACCATTTGGTGGAAGAACCCATGAGATTGAGTGAAAACCTAGATTTTTCATACTTTGAAATAACTTTGGATTTGGCTCCTTGAATGGAAAATTAGACAAGGATCAAGACCACCATACCTTGCTATGATCTCCCACGAAAATTGATGAAGACACCACCTTCAAACCAAGCCCTAGCTCCAAGTTCTTGACTTTCTTAAATGGAGGATTGTAGAGAGGGAAATGTTTTTAGGGATGGGAATGAACTAATGGTATATAGGAATAACATAAGTCTTTTAAAAAAATGGTCCAACACTTAGAAAAATTTTCAGGCGGGTGAACGGTAATGAACAAGAACATTAGCTCTTGGAATTTGCGTTTCTGTCGGACAGACTTTACGAAAATGGGCATAACTTCTTCGTCCGAACTCCGAATGAGGTGAAACGAAGTGCGTTAGGTAGCTAACTCAAAGGGATTTCCATGGATATATTATGGCCACCCAAATAATTTGTATGCTAGAGATATGACCCTCCAAAGTAGACCCTCGAAAAGGCTTCACTTGGAAATTTCGGATTTTGATACGATTGCTCTAAAATTTGGGTTAGACCCATTTCCCACTCAATTTGACCCCCTAAACAAGAATATGAAGTCGGATTTTCGAAAAACAAAACGGATCTTTTTATATACAGCTAAACAAGTTTCCCGGTAACTTCCGAAGCACATTTTTAAGAACTTTGGGTCAAATTCAAATATAATCATTTCATTAAGTTCTCGACTCCAAACTCATGTGAGGCTCTAGTTTCACTCTATCATTTTCCGAGTCGTTACATTATCCCCCACTTAGGAACATTCGTCCTCGAATGACACTTTAAACACAAGGGGTAACAACTCAAGTATACGCAGACCATCAACATGCATACAACATCAATACAAGTACATAAATATCGAGGAAACATCAACTCCACATCAATGAGACTCCAAACAAGTTCATGCAATTCAAGAAATTAGGAATACATCTACCAATTTCTTATGCATCAAGCTTTACCATTTCTCATTTCATTGGATGAATTTCCTTCTCCAATTTACATCACACTCATCCCAAAATTATTAGGCACATTATGCAATTTTCTCACAAAAGTACAATTATGCAATATTCTCAAGAACACATTTAAGCATGCCTAATAAATCAACTCATGCAACATTTAAGCATGTTCAACATTTATCCTCATGAAGCATATAGACAACTTAACTAAATGCACATCGACACGAGGAACACGTTTATGAAAACTCATTTTATCATTTAACAAGAATTCAAATAGGACATGCATAACATAAGGAGACCATGGAAACTCATTTTCACCCAAGACTCCAAAACATAAAAACAAGCTACTAGGAACTCTTGGTCTCAAGCTTGAATAAGAATAGAAGGAATGAGATAAGGATATCAACACTCTCAACAACCTTGCTATTCAACCTACCATCCCCCACTTAGAAGAAAACCCAATTAAGGCAAACATGAAAAACAACACCATAGAAACCTCATCAAGACATTCATGACCATAAGGAACTAAAACTTACAGGCGCCTTCATTCGGATTAGCTTCCTTGTCCTTGCTAGCTTGGAGAGCATAGAAACGACCATAATTTGGAGGAATAGGAACCGTTCCATCTTTAGAAGCTTGCTTTGCCTCCCTTCCTCTAGCCGTAAAAGTAGGACAATCTTTCACCTTGTGATCATTCTTCCCACAACCATAGCATCCATTAGTACCGCTAGGCACTTCCCATAGTGCCTCTTGCCACAAGTGGTGCAAGTAGGTTTAGAAAATTGAGATCCACCACCTTTATCTTGGTTAACCTTAGGAGCACTTGAAAAATCTTGATCTTGAGCCCTCTTCTTGAACCTAGGTTGACTTTGCTCATCGGATCTACCCCTCTTCACATTCCTATTCATCCTCTTAAGTTTGGACTCCTCAATGGATTGAGCATACACTATGAGCCTAGAAATGTTCATGTCATTATGGAGCATTGCCGTATGGCACTCTTCCTTGACTAGGTCGGACACGCCGGTCACAAACCTACTCATCTCATCCCTAGGGTTTGACACCAAAGATGGGGCATACTTAGACAATTGGGTAAACCTCAAGGAATACTCTTGCACACTCATATTACCTTGCCGAAGATTGATAAACTCCTCAACCTTACACTCCCTCATCTCACGGGGGAAGTACCTACCAAGGAAAGCTTCCTTAAACTCCTCCCATTCTATAGTGATCCGCTCCCACCGGCCTATTAGCCTTCCATTGAGTGAACCAAATTTGGGCAACATCTTTCAATTGATAGGAGGCAAGCTCCGCCTTTTTCTTGAAGTCACCCCCATAGCACTCACTACCTTATACACTTCATCCAAAAATTCTTGGGGATCCTCTCCCACCTTAGAACCTAGAAACACCAGAGGATTCATCCTCACAAAGTCTCTCAACTTAGAAGCCATAGTACCCTCATTAGCATTCACCGTAGGCCCCATTTCTCTTGTCGCTTGGAGCCGCCATGGCTCGGGCTAAGATTAAGAAAGCCGACCTAATCTCTTCATTGGTCATATCCGGGGGAACCACCGGAACCTCATTCTCTTGCTCACCTATAGGAACTTGATTGCATTGCACACCTTGACCATTTTGCACAACTTGGGAGGAACTTCCTCATTCACATCCTCTTCTCCTACTCTCCTTGCGGGTCTCCCTCTTGTATTCATATCCTATAAACACAAGAGAAGGATAAGGATAAGAACACTTATAGAACCACACTCTAAGGCACGACTTTAAGAATATGAAAGAAGTGTAACTTACCTCGACCCCGAAGGGGTCTTATACAAGCCACATAGTCATTCATTGCATTCAATAATGAAAATAGTGCGGAAATAAAAAAAAACTTATTTACATCCACACATTTAAACTTCTTAAAACAACTTTAAAAAAACACATAGCGGAAGTCTAAGTCTCACATGGCCATCTTAGACACAGTCGCAAAACATAAGTAGGGGCACGGCCCTTACAATCAAAAGAAGTCTATTACATGAACAAAAGAACTTAAAAGTCTTGTCCTCGAATCCATGAGGACATACCAAGTCTTAGAGGAAAGCAATCCAACACTTCAAACTAGCTAAGAGCAGCACTTGCCGGAACCTACACTTGTAGTAAAAACATGAAGAATATGGGTTAGTACACAAAAATGTACTAAGTATGATGACCATGCAAAACATGCTTTAAAGGGGACATTTTAGTTAGAGACCATGCATTATGCCACCTTTTTGAAATATCATGAACAATAGCATAAAAGACATACAAGACAAGCATAACATCAAGTAAGTCATAATATCACCTTTAAACAATATCAACATGAAAACCTTTACCTTGGACCTTCACCTCAAGAAACCCTTATGCTATACCTCGTGCAATGTATGGATGGCGTCCCATACCACCATCCATACTAAGGCACCACATTTAGGTCACTTAAAGTAACTTATCATTCCTTTCTTTCACCTTTGCACAATATTCATACATAAGAGGTATATCATTAATTAAGACATGACAAGAGAAAATAACTCGTAATATAACCCAAGTATAACATGCATAACATATTAAGCATTTAAGAGCCAACATTCTTTAATAACCTCATTTAGGGTACATTCATGTCACAGTCATTAGGATTTAGAGAAACTCACTATGACCCTCTCCAAGCCTACTCGTGCAATGTATAGGTAGCATCCCATACTACTACCTACACTTTGTAAGAACGTCAAGAAACCATAATGAAATCTCACATGATGGGAAGTAAGCGTTTAACCGACATAGACCATGAGAGCTTGTCATGGAATCCGGTGTCATGAATCCCCACACCGAAGAGGTGGTCTACTTGCCTAAGGAAGACCGGTATAAATAGCTTAATGGATCCACTAGCTTCCTATGCGGGCACATAGTTTATGGGATAAGGTAGACGATCATTGAAACTCATGCCTAACTGTTGGGAGTTTCCATCTAACCAAATCCGCTCGGTGCTTAGCCTACATTCCCATAGAATAGTTCACTACTTTGACATCATCACACATGAAAGGGTGCCATAAGCCTACCGATTCAAGGTACATTATTTAACACATGAAAGGGTGCCATAAGCCCGCGATTCAAGGTACATTAGGAAAGCTCATTAACTCCTCTTGAAAAGGGTGCCATGGGCCTACCGATTCAAGACTCATCATTAACCTTTATGGAAAGGTGCCATAGGCCTACCGAATCCAAGATTCATTTCGTATCATTAATGGAAGGGTGCCATTAGCCTACCGATCCAAGGTTCATTATAAGCATATGTGGAAGGGTGCCATAAGCCTACCGATCCAAGGATTCAACAATCAACAATATAATCATTTATACAAGAAAATGATGCATAAGCCCCTACCAATTCAAGGTATACTTTATATTGAAGAATCCTTCATATTATATCATCAACATTCATGAGTGTCATCAACACATTTCGGATTTCCATACATCTCATAACTCAAACTTTAAAGCATCGATTCATCAATTCTCCATAGTTGGACATTTTGTCAAACACCTTGAAGGCATGTAATGAAATCGAAGAACATGAAAAATAGGGTAGTAATGATGAACCAAACCGGTGAACAACCTACAACAACACCTTTACATTCATAACATGATCACATTATCTTCATTGAATTCTCATTCGTATAATGTCATGGTAACACTTCAATTTCTCATACTATGCCTTTAAGGCCATAAGCCTCACATACCAATACCCCAACAATACACCATAAAGTAAGCATGGGTAATGACATACTTCAACAATCTAAAGACCTTTTAAACAAATTTGATTCATATACATTCATTATCTAGCAACCCACTTCATAAAGGCATAAACTAGGAATAGAGAGAAATCATGGGTTCATGGAGTATTTTCATCTTAAATCGTCAATACAACAACAATATAACCATAAAGTACCATTATAAACCTTTTAAAACCATTTGGTGGAAGAACCCATGAGATTGAGTGAAAACCTAGATTTTTCATACTTTGAAATAACTTTGGATTTGGCTCCTTGAATGGAAAATTAGACAAGGATCAAGACCACCATACCTTTGCTATGATCTCCCACGAAAATTGATGAAGACACCACCTTCAAACCAAGCCCTAGCTCCAAGTTCTTGACTTTCTTAAATGGAGGATTGTAGAGAGGGAAATGTTTTAGGGATGGGAATGAACTAATGGTATATAGGAATAACATAAGTCTTTTAAAAAAAATGGTCCAACACTTAGAAAAATTTTCGGGCGGGTGAACAATGAACGGTAACATTAGCTACCGGAATTTGCGTTTTTGTCATTTTACGAGACTTTACGAAAATGGGCATAACTTCTTCGTCCGAACTCCGAATGAGGTGAAACGAAGTGCGTTAGGTAGCTAACTCAAAGGGATTTCCATGGATATATTATGGCCACCCAAATAATTTGTATGCTAGGAGATATGACCCTCCAAAGTAGACCCTCGAAAAAGGCTTCACTTGGAAATTTCGGATTTTGATACGATTGCTCTAAAATTTGGGTTAGACCCATTTCCCACTCAATTTGACCCCCTAAACAAGAATATGAAGTCGGATTTTCGAAAAACGAAACGGATTTTTTTGATATACAGCTAAACAAGTTTCCGGTAACTTCCGAAGCACATTTTTAAGAACTTTTGGGTCAAATTCAAATATAATCATTTCATTAAGTTCTCGACTCCAAACTCACATGTGAGGCTCTAGTTTCACTCTATCATTTTCCGAGTCGTTACAGCTTTAGTGATTGACGCAAATGGTACAATTATGATACATTGTCTCTTCTAGAATAGACTCACCAACATGTGTAGAAACATTGAAAGGCTCAAGAAGTTTCTCAGGAAGAACATCAAAATTCATCGCAACATAAGGAGTCACAAAAGATAGACTGGCTCCTGGATCTAACAAAGCATAAACATCAAATTTAAAGACTTGAATCATACTAGTAACAACATCTCGCGAATCCTCTTTCTCTTGGTGACTAGTGATAGCATAAAGATGGTTTGCTCCTCCGCTTGCCCCTGAAGTAGTTCCTCTAGATGCAGTTGTGTCTGGTGGAGCAACTGATGACTATTGGGCTTTATTGCCCTGATTCCTATTACCTTGCCGGTTCTTAGGGCACTCTTTCATGAAGTGACCCTCTTGACCACACTTGAAACAACCTGTGGAGCCATCGCAACACTTACCTTGGTGGTTGCTACCACACTTAGCACATGTAGAGAGCCCGATTACCTCTTTGTGCCACATTACCTTGAGATTGCGCAGGTTTAGCTCCCGAGGTGTTGTGAATTTTGACTATTGTACTCATCTTTTTCTCCTTGGTGCGCAGTGCACTAGCGAGATGATAGAGCAGGTCCCTTTTGCTTTTGTTGGAAAGATGACCGATTGGCGTTACTTTTATGCTGCTCGGACTCATTCCATGTCTTAGCCTTTTTGTTTCTGAACTCTTCCCACATTCTCAGCTCATCCTCTTTAACCTGTTGCACATGAATCATCGGCCTTTCTATGTCCATATCACCTATTAGCATTGCAATCTTACCTTCCTTACTCGATAGATGAGACAGCCCAGCGACAAACAAACTCATCCTACTCCTCATATCCGCAACCATCTCTGGGGCATAATGGAAAGCTGGGTGAACTTTAGACTGTACTCATGAACACTCATAGATTCTTTCTTAAGGGTAAGGAATTCTTGTACCTTTGCTTCTCTCAATTCTAGGAAAGTAACACCCAGAAGGCCTCCTCAAACATAGCACAACTCATATTCGGTGCACCTTCGGCTCCCTTCTTCCATTGATCGAAGCAGATTCTAGCGACACCCTTTAGTTGGAATATAGCTAATTCCACTCTCTCAGCATAGGTGATATGCATAATCACAAAAACCTTTTAAAGCTCCTCAACGAAGTTCTTTGGATCCTCAGTGATGCTTGAACCAGTGAAGATTGGAGGATTCACCCTTAAAAACTCTCGGATTCTGGATGTATCAACTACATCCTGTCGAACCCCTCTTTGTCCCACTTGATTAGTCACAGCTTGACTCAGCATTAGGATGGCTTCTCGAAATTCAGCATTGATGACTTCTCATTGGGGTTGCACTTTAGGTGCATTAGGTACCCCTTAATCCTGTGGTTCAACATTTCTCCTAGCGGGACGACCTCTAACAGCTCTTCGTGGAGGCATGATCTGAAAGACACGTGCAAGAACGAGTTAGAAAGAGATTTTTATAAAGATACACTCTATCGCACGAAAAAAGTATGAAAGAAGTGAAGGAAATTCCTAAATGTTGTAGCCTCCTAATTATAAATGTGGCCCACTTCACACCGATAACTAGGACTCTACAGACATGGCTTCATAGACTCCCTATGACTCTTGAACTCTGCGCTCTAATACCAAGTTTATTACACCTCGAGCCTACACCCTAGGTGGGACGAGAACTCGAGAAACATTGTTGGCCCCAAGCGAACCCTTGGCCTAGCTAGACTTTCAGCGAAAGACTTACTCAACAGAAAATGTACTTAATTATAATCTTAATAAACTGTCTGAATAGATAAACTGAGAATTTTTAGAAATAACATTCAACTAAGCCAAAGTGGCAACTCAAGTCTTATAGCAAAACAGCTGAAATGCAAGACTAAACAACTATAGTTATCTGTTTATGAAGCCTCTAAATACTAAGAGGGATGTCGGGACAAGGCCCCTAATCATCCTAACAATTGATATAAACAAAGCAATAACACAAAACATAACCAAAGGGATCCTCCGGAGTGCTTGACTGGATCAACGAGGCGCTGGATGTTGATCCTGATTACTTGTATATGCATTATAAGACGATGCAGGCCAAATGGCATTAGTACATTGAATGTATGAGCATGTGAGGGACAAACTAAACATGACATAATCTTGAACTGAATTCTGAAAGAAACACTTACCTCAGTTTTACTCAACTCATGGATACTCAATTCAATGTAGGAGTTTTTCTAACCGACAACCATCACTATGAGCTAATGTGATGATACAGCCTCTCGCCCACGCTGCTAGAACTGTCCTATAACTTGTTGGGATATAGAATGTCTCAACTAAGTGGATCCACTAGTCTATGCTAAAAGGCATTAATGAATCATCTAAAAAGTTTGACTCTTTCTACCCACATTGGCTACATGGTTTATGGAAACTTGAGTTATCTGAACTCGTCCCCCATCGGTGTTCAATACTACTCCCAAAATACTCGGCTAATATGTTTAAATTACATAGTCCCGATATACTCTTTTGAATAAATGAACTTCAATCTTTACTCTTTACTCAACTCAAAACTCAAGTCTTAAAAAAAGATTAAAACATTTGTAAAAGATTTTTGGAAGACTCTGTGAACTTTTCTTGACTTGACTCTTAACTTCCCTTGAATTGAATTATGGATTCAAGGCTCATGATCTCATGATATGGTTGATTTAATGTTTATTAGGTGTACCTTAGAGTGTAGAAACCAACTAGAAAATATAGGTACGTTTCAAGGGAACTCGAACGGAAAGAAGTGGGAAAGGGTAGAAGACCAGGCGTCCCTGGCGCTTTGAGTGGCACCGAGTGCCAGAGACCGAACTTCAGAGTCTGGGTTAGGGCGCTCTGACTGGCGCGGCTCCCCAGAGCCCAAACTTTAGACACTGAAGTGGGGCACTCTGAGTGGCGCGGCGCCCCATCCCTTTTTCCCAAATTTTTGATAAATTTTATTGGTCGTTTTTCAACTCTAAACCCTCTAGATTCGAATGGTTCTTTCCCCAAACACTTAGATTCGAATACGTAACCAAAATATGCAAGAATCTACTCAAAACGACATCTAATTTCATAAATTTAAATCAAGAACTTCTCAACAACTTGAACAATCAAGAACCCAATAGAAACTTCAAACAAATCCATTATGAACTCAATTTCTATAGTTTCAAAACATAATTTTCGCTGAATAAAATCATGATTTGCGCGTTGGTGAACGAACCCAACGCTATGTGATCTCACATACCTCTTAGGGATCAACCCTTGGCGAAATCCACAAGCGAAAACTCAAGAACGACGAACTTTCACTCTATCTTCTCTTTTCTCCTCTTGAGTTCTTTCTCTAAAAACCCTAGCGTGAAATCTTTGAGTGCGTAAGCTGACCCAATTTAGACCCCTAAGTAATTACCAAAATGAAATAATTTATTTGGGTAGTGAAAAGACCATAATACCCTTCTAAAATTTGATTTTTACTTTCCTTATCTAGACAACCCAACTTCAAATGGATCTCCCTCATACGAACTCGACATTGATCAAACTCGGTGGCATTAGAAAGATAATTCAATGATCTTTCCTACAATATCTTTTAGCACACCTAACTCATCCTGAGCTAGGAGTTATGGTCATTTGAAGTTGACCCAAAACTCATACTTAGCTTAACTTTGTCAAAAATTTTAAATTTGATTATTTCCAAAAACAGTTTATTTCTAATTCTAAGTCTTTCTAGTAGCGGGGTGTTACAACTCACCAATCTGAATATCTACTAAGTGATCCCTAGCCACGGAGATGCAAAACTAGAGCGTCGGACCCTACATTTGGAAGAATGTAGGCAAGAGTATGCATCAGTACAAAAATGTTCCAAGTAAGATAGTAATGCATAAAAGTATGAAAATTATGCAAAAGGGACTTTTCATGACATAACATGCAATGACCAAGCTAATACAGAAGATGAAGGGGGTTGGAAGACAATTCATAAAACATGGTCAATGCAAGTTTAACATCTTTAAACATTCGTGAGATACTTCTAGAAGTAACCTTAGGTCATTATTGTGGGTGATTTACCTTTAACGGACATTAATATTTAATAGCAAGGGTCAGAGGTAGACCCACCCCTCTAGGTAGGGATGCACGTCCACCTGTTAACTTCGAAAAAAATCATGTGTATACATGTATATCTATTTTGAGAAAGTGATAGAAATTATGATATAATTAATAGTGCACCCATGAAAAACATACGAGTCTCATTGTGTTGTTGGTACAACCAAAATAGTCCACCCGAGATAAATGGACAACTATTATTGAACGGGAAAAGTATTTGTCATAACTTTAATTTAACTATAAGATTGAAAAATCTTTTATATTTTTTTTTTAAACATGGCAAAATAGGTCGTTTCGTTTAAAACGAGGGAGTATATTTTGAATTGTTTGTGGAGTATATGTCATCCACGTGTGTTATAATTTTGGGTAATTTATGTGAAAATGGAAGGAGAGAAGGGGAATAGAGAATTAAGGGAATGGTCTGAGAGGTGGGTGTGAGTCAGCCATACCCATCCCTTTTAGGCTAAATATTAGGCAACAGCCGCCCGAGCAAGAGAGTGGAGACAGTTTCTCTTTTCTCCTTATCTGAATTTTGAATTTTGATGATGGATCGGTACCATCTGTCTCTCTGTTGCTGTTGTGGGCACAAGTGGTAAGTAAGCGGTGGTGGCGAGTGAGTGTGTCAGAAGATGGATGAATGGATAAAAAGGGTGAAACTTGCCTCGTAGATACCACCTCTTCCATTTTCAATAGATTATTGTTAAGATCTCAAGTCATATATGGCGGCAAAGAAACTATACGAGTCGCTTTCTAAGGAACTGATTGAGGAAGTGCATCGATGGGGTTCCATGAAACAAACTGGTGTGAGTCTCAAGTACATGATGGAGTTCGGTTCCAAACCCACTCCCCGCAATTTGCTTATTTCATCTCAATTCCTTCACAAGGAACTCCCTATGCGTATCGCTCGCAGGGTTATTGACCTACAAACTCTTCCTTATGGTTTATCTCACAAGCCTGCTGTTCTAAAGGTACTCACTCACTCATGTACTACTAATGCTCTTTTATTTCATTTGTTCTAAAACCTTTCTTTCTTAATTAGGTCCGGGATTGGTATTTGGATTCTTTCCGTGACCTTAGATCGTTTCCAGATATAAAAGATGAGAATGACGAGTTGGAATTCACAAAAATGATTAATTTGGTTAAAGTACGACACAACAATGTTGTACCTATGATGGCTTTGGGAGTTCAACAACTAAAAAAGGATCTACACCCTAAGATTGATTATAAGAATTTGGATGAGATACACCAGTTTCTTGATCGATTTTACATGTCTAGAATTGGCATCCGCATGCTTATCGGTTTCACTCTTATCTTCTCTTTTCTTTACTAGTACTATTTTATTTTATCTATACATATTATGGCATTTCTTACTTCTTGCATTCCTGATAAACACAGGGCAGCATGTAGCCCTACACGATCCTAATCCACCTCCTGATTGTGTGGGCTATATACATACAAAAATGTCCCCCTTGGAGGTTGCACGCAATGCTACCGAGGATGCCCGTTCTATTTGCTTGCGTGAATATGGCAGTGCACCTAACGTCAACATTTATGGGGACCCAAACTTTACATTCCCGTACGTCATTTACTCCTAATTCATTGTCATTATCCAGTAAACTAGATATATCTTGTCCACCATTTTTGTTCCATGGTATTCTTTGCTGCCTCTGTCTTTCTCTTATTACGTTACTCCCAAAACTAATTGATGTAAATGTTCTAAACATAACTTTAGTTGTTGTGGAAAGTCTTGTTTCCCTTGCTTTATACCATACATTTATCCTTCTATTTTTTTGGGGGATTCATGACAGCTATGTGCCAACACATCTGCATTTGATGGTTTTTGAGTTGGTTAAGAACTCCTTGCGTGCTGTGGAAGAGCGATTTGTGGACTCGGACAAAGTTGCCCCTCCTGTTAGAATAATAGTTGCTGATGGTCTAGAGGATGTTACTATCAAGGCATGATCCCTTCTCACAGTGTCCTATCTAAGGATTGTATTATTATATTTCCTACCCATCCTTATCAAGTTTGGTTTATGTGCTCTGTAGATTTCAGATGAAGGGGGTGGTATACCAAGAAGTGGTCTGCCCAAAATATTTACTTATCTCTACAGTACTGCCCGGAATCCATTGGATGAGCATTCAGACCTTGATACAATTGATTTGGCTACTGTGTCTACGTTAGCTGGTTATGGATATGGACTTCCAATAAGTCGTTTATATGCTCACTACTTTGGAGGGGATTTGCAAATTATCTCCATGGAAGGCTATGGTATGTTACAGTACCTCTCGCCCTAGTATACATGAAATTTATCCTCTAGATTACTAGACTGGAATATATTTTTTGGTAGATGTTTTTCTGGTTAGTTGTGTTATCATATTTGCTAATCCAGGCCCTAGAAATATCATGTTACTAACAAAAGAATTGGTTGCTTGGCTAGGTGCGCCTATACAAATTTCAGATGTTTATTACCTCACATAGATATAAAAAATCTGGTACTATAATTCAAAGGCTGAATAATCTAATACACACCTCTATTTGTACCAATTTGACATCCTGCCACTCTGCTCCACAGAGTTTCATCCAAACACCTATGGTTGTTGAAACACGCTAATTTAAACCCTTCTGAGCATTGATTAAGCATATGTGGCAACTTGACGGCTGAGTTGGATAAAATGTGTATAACACACATGTAGCGAGCATCAATACCAAACTTAGAAATAAGAAATGAATAAAATGAGAACCAAAAAAAGGACATAAAAAAATGGAAAATCAAAACTTTTACTTCCGACCCTTCCCTAATAGGCGTCCACAACAAAGAACACCCAAAATGGTGAGGGCAAATCTAAAGAATCAAACTTGACAACTTCAATATTCAAATCTAAAGCATAAAGTAAACAATATCTTATCAAATTTGATAAGAAAGTCATTTCTTAAATAAAACAAGAGAAGAAAATCCATACCTAACTACAGAAATCGCATAAAATGAAGACTAACAAGAGATAATGAAGAAACTTTGCAGAGGGTCGAAACGGCATAACCGAAGGAAAGCCACAAAAGAAGATAGGAAAAGAGAAATTCACCTAGCTAATACAACCAAACTCCATAAATATGTGCATTATTCTTTAGAACAGTTACTGTAGCAAAAAGACAAAAAACTTTTCTTTTAATGTTTTTGTGTGATGGTGGTGGGTAAAAGAGGGAAAGATGGGAACGAGCCAAGAGGGGAGGAAGGTTTGGGAATTTTGTTTTCTTCTTTTTACTTTTGAAAAAAAGGGATGGATTTGGATATTTTTATATCAAATATAATTTTTATAAAAACAAATTATTATAGGCGTTAATTTATCAGAGGTGGATGTGATGTGTCCTTTATATCAAGGCGAATGAGCAACACACAAGGTCAGAGGCATTTTAAAGACTTTGACAGAGTTCAGGTGTGGCAGGAACCCGTGAAATAGTGATTATGACTTTATTTAAATCCTGGAAATATCTTCTGCTGGTTGTGAATTAAGATCTCACTGTGTTGATGTGATGAACACATTCTTTAAGCCCTTGCATTAGAGTGGTTAAAATTGGACTAAATATTTAGGACAAGTGTTTGTGAAGGTTGTAAGAAGCTGTTATATGTGCATCTCTAGCGTCCGATTTTGGAGGGGTAATGATGCACGATCTGAAATTATGTGGATAATGAGTCCACCCTAATAACTTTTACCTTGTAGAGAGAAGAAGTAAATATATATGAATGACAGAAGATTATGACTGCATGGAGTAGGATTTAAATAGTTTTTTTATGGCAATGGTACGCTTAAGCACTACATTGAATAACAAGATATACTTTAGTTGGCTTCAATTGTTGATGTCTTTACAGGTACTGATGCTTATCTGCATTTATCGCGGTTGGGAGATTCGCAAGAGCCATTACCTTGATATTTGATGGTGGGAGAGAAAAACTCCGCTGTAGATATTTCAAATTCAAGAAAGCATTATTACTGCTATAATTGCCAAATTACTTAACTTTTCGATGGAAATCATTCAGTTGAGACGCATTTTATTTGTTTAATTTTCTTTGCTTCATACTGTGATGACGGATCCAACTTATCCGAAGGATAGGCTTATTGTAGATCTTATCTACAAATCAGATCTCTTGTTAAAACAGCTAGTTGATTGTTGTTGAACAAAACCAGATAAAGTCGAAAAAAGTAAAGAGAAAAATGTTCAAAGGAAACCGAACGCACTTGCATAAAACGATACTATGATGTGCAATGGGCAATCTGATATTCATCCTTTTTCGTTTTTTTTCCTCGTTATTACTGTGGTGTCTGGACACATTTGTGTGCACTTCAACTAATTCTATGCCCGGGCAAAGTCAATGTGTAACTTTCGGGTTCAGCCAAGTGCAGTAGCTTTAGTCTAAATTCTCTCTGTGTTCAAATAATAATTGAGAACCCTGTTTGCATTTTTTTTGTTTCACAACTAGAATTTCCTCCTCTATATCATTTCCCTCTTGACAATGTTCCTCAACCCTTAACCAGAAATCACGATTCAAAGATGTTCAATAATATCGAATGATTGAAGAACTCTAAGTCAATTTTTATCTACCCTTCACCAAGAGTGTCACTATATTATAATATCAGAATATAAACATATGTTACTATGACGATTCAAAGATGTTCAATAATATCGAATGATTGAAGAACTCTAAGTCAATTTTTATCTACCCTTCACCAAGAGTGTCACTATATTATAATATCAGAATATAAACATATGTTACTATGACGATTCAAAGATGTTCAATAATATCGAATGATTGAAGAACTCTAAGTCAATTTTTATCTACCCTTCACCAAGAGTGTCACTATATTATAATATCAGAATATAAACATATGTTACTATGAATAACACACATAGAAAAGGTTAAAACTAGTATTGTTGGGGTCGTCTAAAGAACAGAATCCCTCCATTTTTGGCGTATGCTACTGATTGCAGCGAGCACACGATATTCTTAGTAAAAGACGAAAGAATAGTTCACTTTGTGCTCACTGCGTGGCTGCGTGAGTTTTATTGCCTATGTGTGCTGCATATTTATACTGGGACAAAGTTTGTTTTAGTCGTTGTTTATAGATGTGGTACTCACCTCACTCACTCCTTTATAATGTTGCTCTCTGCTTCTCTTTCAGTAACTTTATGATTGAAAATCTAACATGTTTTTCAAATAGAAACTACTTAAGCTGTCCTATTTTATACTTTCACGATCAACTAATTTAAGATATGATTTCGCTTTGGTAACTTTGTGATTATAAGGAGATATATTTTCACAAAATGATGGATAAAATGTCGCGAACTGAGCATCTTGAATAGCTGAACTCGAAAGCAAGTTGTGTTTTTTAAAAAGTTTATAGTAAAGGACCTAATAGGCAGAACAAAAAACAAAGCAGTTTTCTGTTGTTTACTTTAAGTTGGCCTTATAATCTATGTTGCTCGAACTCTTTTGTATGCTAGTACATGTTTGAGTAGCTAGACATCATGCATCACACATGTTTAGAAGATCTTAGAGCTTCCGTCTAGTTTGGATCTTCAGAGCTTGACGTGCCCACCCGAAGGAACTGATTTCGACATCACTCACGACGGCACTAATAATTAAAAGAAAGGACTTCTCAAAAACGAAGAAATTGAAGGTGTGCCCCAGAGTGCTTCTTGCAGTGGGGGGGGTGGGTGGGGGGGGGGGGGAGATCAAGCATTCATCAGCTCACTGTTTTGATAAGAACACAAAGTAAATGCACATCCTTATTGATCAGATTTATTTTGTACTGTCACATTTACTTCAGAGAATAGATCTATATTTTTAGTATTTATCAAAAGTTCTCATTCTTCAAGAATGGAGCACAATCATTTGAACATATTATCTTTTGATAGCTTAGTACCTCATTCCACATTCATGTGCATTATTCAATCACTTGTTTCTCTACCATTTTTGGTGGTAAAGAAGATGTTCTTGTTCTTCCATTCCCTAAACCCACTTCAGCTTTCAAGATTGGGTTGGTGTTCCGAAGGCGAGAGGTGTGAAGCCAAATCGTACCATATTCACATCAAGGAATGAAGCAAAATTAGTGGAATAAGTTTCATGACTTTTTCACCAAAGCACATTATTTTGCTTTAATCATCATTATATCATCAATATAGTGCATTGAGACTTAAATCTAATGTCTTACCCATATGAAGGTGTCTTAGGCCATAAATTGATGAGATTTGAATCCAACATCTTATCATCATAGTACACCAAGATTTGAACCTGATGTCTTACCCTTCTGGTGTGATTGGACATGCATCCATCGTCTTACCCTTTTGGTGTGATTGAACATGAATCCATCGTCTTACCCTTTTGGTGCGATTGAACTTGTATCAATCGTCTTACCCTCACAATGCAATTGGACATTACCCCTATGATGCGATTAAACTTAAATCCAACATCTTATATTTATGGTGCATCAAAACTTACCCTTAACCTTTTAAATCTTATAATTATATGTACAATTGAAATAAATTTCATTAAAACATGAAAAATATAGTCATTAGTAGGGATACGAAATCAAAATAACAAGGCATACCAATTAATTGGAAAATACCAAATTGGTAGTACTACACTTCTAGTTCCACTACGGTCCTTGTGTTGGCCGTCTCAATGTTTTAACTTTTAACACATAATTATTAAATAATGAAATATAAACCACAAGTCTCTTACTTGCTAAAGAATTGTAAACCACAAAGCAAATTATAATTTATAAACATACTTAAAAATATACTCTCGGATGATTTCCTTTCGGAATAATCACTCTTTCACTTTAGCCCTTTATAACAAAACAACAGAATCACGGATTGATGGGGTACATACCTTCAACAATGTTGGTCTGTGACTTTTGCCCAGTTAATGTATATATTTAGTAAGCGTTTGGTCATGCAATATCATATAACAATATGAAATCGTGAGATGAAATCAGCATTTGAACATGCGATTTCACGTTGATTTCATCTTATGATTTCATATCATGAGATTTTTTAAATACAAAAGTTGACCCACAAATTTATATTTAATTAAATCTACCCCACATTTATATCTACTAACTATTTATTTCATATGTAAATAAAATTAATAGTCACATCATTACTTTTTAAAATTTATTATTCTCACCAACATAAAATTTATTATTACTTTAAATTTGGTGAATATAAATGATAAAGTAGGAATTGATTTGGTGAATATAAATAAGAACGGAGGGAGTAATACTATGTGAGAGGATTATATTAAAGACTAGTACACTAAAATTTATGTTCAATTTTTTTTATAGAATTAAAGTTAGATGAAACTTGATTACTTAAGTGGAGAACAAATAGCTTTGTAATAATTTATTATGTGATTTTATAATTTTTTTGTTTATTTGATAAGATTGAATAAACAATTGGGGCCATTTTTCATAGTTTTATAACTTGTGAGATTCTTATGTTTATGAGAAAATATACAACACAAATTCCATATCGCATGTCCAAATAGAACTTTAACTTCATTTCATGATTTCATATTATGACATCATATCATGATTCCATATCGCATGGTCAAACGGGCCCTTAATTTATATGCTCCCTCCTCATACATATATATTGATTGCCCAAATCTCAATTGGTTAGAGACTCGTGATGATAACGTGTTATGAAACTATATAAAATAATGAGAAGAGACTAGAGAGAAGACTAATTATTTCTCTCGAGGGATAATTAGGGATTCACAGATCTAATTTACAATGAATGAAAACCCCTTTATTTATAGGGGAAAGTTGACTTGGTCTCCAAGTAGGATTTCTAACTTTTCTCTGATGGACTCCACATAATAGACATTCACTATAATACAAATTTGTTGTTCTTTTTTATTTGATTAGTTCTCTCCCTTCATTTAAAGAAAAATCATTTTACAATATTGTAGATTGGAACATATAACTAAAAATTAACTTTATCATTAATGTATGAAATTTATCTTTATTTTTATTTATTATTTGTTACTTGCATCACATTATAGATTTGTCAAAAATAATAACATTAGTTTTAAATTTTGTTCATTTGTTTCATTATAGAACGACATTATATTATATACTCAACCAATGTTTTCTTTTTTTTTGGACGAAACTAATATGTTTAATAGAAAATTTGTAATGAAGATTAAAATATAAAAATATTATAATTTTTAAAAAGTATAAAAAAAATAAAGAAAAAGATAAAGGTTGATAATATAAGGGTAGAATAGGCCTTTAAAAAAGTCAATTAGGATAGGGGAAGGGTTGATTATTTTTCAAAGTTGATGGGGGAGTTTGACTTTTAAAGTAAAGTTTGATGGTATAAATGATTTTCACCCATTAATAGTTTCTTAATTATCGTGTAAAATAGAAAGTGTGTATCTAATATGAACGGATGGAGTAATACATTTATCGTGTATCCTTGGACACAAAATATATTAACTAGTAGTAAAAGTCATTATATATAAGCAATTAACATGTTGCTTATGGTATAAAAAGAAGTTGGCAATGCAAGTGTTTAAAAATGAAGGGCAAGTGATTGGAAGGCTCAAATAATATATGAATTGTACACCTTCCCCTCTTGGTCTGGTTAACACTTGTTTACTAAGATCTCTTAATGGCCACAAATGTTTGTTTACCTTTCCTATTTTCAAGGAAATTCATGCATTTTTTCATAAGATAAAGAAGAAGATGACTCAAAGAGACCTCCACAGTCCAAGCTAATTTCCATATTTGTCTCTCTTTTCAATATCCTCTCTACACATTTAATCTTAGAAATATAAATAATGAAAGGCGGGAAGATTTTTGCATTTGGTATATCGATTATCCTGGTTGTTGGAGTAGTTATTGCTATTATTGCAAGCAATAATCGGACACAAGACTCTTCGGGCAATGATGAAAAGGATGACAAAGTGCTTTCTACCACATCCAAATCCATTGCTTCTGTTTGTTCACAAACAGATTTCAAGAAATCATGTGTAAATAGCCTTAGCTCTATGGCCAACAACCAAAGCGCCACCCCAAAGGAATTCCTCCAAAAAGCCATTGAGGTGGCCATTCAGGAAGTTAGAATTGGAATAGAAAGGTCCACCTCTATCGGCAAAGCAGAGGCTCATGACTCCTTGCAAAAGATGGCCACTGATGATTGCAAGGAATTACTGGAATATGCAATTGATGAGCTTCAAGCATCGTTCTCCTCTGTGGGTGATAGCAGCGTCCACACTATCTCTGATAGGGAAACAGAACTCAAAAACTGGCTCAGTGCTGTCTTCTCTTACCAACAAACCTGCATAGATGGTTTTACTCAACCAGAACTTCAGAAAGCCATTTCTACCTCCCTCTTAAATGCAACACAACTCACGGACAATGTTCTTGCAATGGTCGATGCAATGACTGAAATTCTTTCTAAATTTAATATTCCCATTGGGAACAAGACTGATACTATATCAGCAGAAACAGCAGCATCTCGGCGATTGTTAGAAAATGAAGACAATGCCAAGCAGGAAGCCAACAATACAAAGAGCGGAGGATATCCTGCATGGCTTTCTAGTAGTGATAGAAAATTGTTGGCTGCAAGCAATAACGGCAACCCAGCACCAAACGCTGTGGTAGCTAAGGATGGATCTGGACAATACAACACTATCGCAGCAGCTCTGGCTGCGTACCCTAAGAACCTTAAAGGAAGGTATACTATATATGTGAAGGCCGGAATTTATGATGAATACATAATTGTCACAAAAGATCAAGTTAACGTATTTATGTATGGAGATGGACCCCGAAAGACGATAGTTACAGGACACAAATCCGCACTTAATGGTGTGTCTACTTATCAGAGTGCTTCCTTCAGTAAGTTTTTCATATCCCCTTTTTCTTTCCCAGTAAAACATGAAAATAAATTCGGCTATAATAACATTAATAACATTAAATATTTTCAGGTGCAATTGGAAATGGATTTATAGGCAAGTCCATGGGATTCCAAAACACAGCAGGACCGGAGGGGCACCAGGCGGTAGCCCTCCGTGTTCAATCTGATATGTCTGCCTTTACAATTGTAGAATGGATGGATATCAAGACACTTTGTATGTTCAAACACATCGACAATTTTACCGCAATTGTGTGGTGTCAGGCACAGTTGATTTCATCTTTGGTGACTCATCAACTATCCTCCAAAACTGCTTAATTATTGCAAGGAAGCCAATGGAAAAACAACAAAATACAGTGGCAGCTCAAGGAAGAACTAACATTCGGGCAACCACAGGGTTAGTAATCCAAAATTGTCGCATTGTTCCCGAGCAATTACTAGAACCTCTGCGTTTCAAGATTCCTACCTTCTTAGGAAGGCCATGGAAGACGTACGCAAGAACTGTGATCATGGAATCAACTTTGGCAGATTTCATTCAACCTGCAGGTTGGATGCCCTGGGATGGAAATTTTGCCCTTGACACATGCCTATGTGCCGAGTACGCAAATCGTGGTCCAGGAGCCAATACCAACAATAGGGTCAAATGGAAGGGATTCAAAGTGATCACGGACAGGAATGAAGCACTTCAATATACAACAACTCCATTTATTCAAGGAAATCAGTGGGTGCAATCCACAGGTGCCCCACACTTCCTTGGCCTGAAAAACTAGGTGACAGTGACGAGTATACATGGAGCAGAGTAGTAGAAACAAGTAACCATAGCACTAATAAACTCGTAGAGTAAGTTTTTAATTTGTAATATGTAAAGTTAGGGTAGCTATGAGGGTGAGAGATAGATCTAAATTGTCATCCTTACCTTTTCCCTAAACATGATAGGTTCAACAATCAATCTAAATACCTTATAAAATAAATCAATCTACTATTTTGAGGGTTTTCACAGTATTCATATTTGTTTCTTGTCACAATCCAAAGTCGTGGGCGGCTCAACGTAATTAGGGGTCTAAAGCGAAATTTCAATTTGAGGCCTAAGATATAAACAAACTTTGTATACATATTTATTCAAATTTATTGTTCTTACACTATTTAGATGAGAATTATTAGTATTTAATATTGTTTTTCAGTTATTGATTTTAGGTAAGATTTTATCAACTCAACATTGAAAACGTCCTTTCAGTGAGGCAATTATTATATAAATTGTTAACATAATTTTATAAGTAATAAGTTGACAAATATTAAATAAAGATAAGAGTTAGAACCACAGAATCTGATTCAAGAAGTTGATGACTTGATATACACAATTTTAATATGTTTGTTGTAATGTTTGAAACTAAAATTTAAAAAGAAATAAAAAAAATTTGTAATTCACTTTGTTCAACACTTTTCACTATTAATTTTTATTTTTAACAAAGTATAAAAGATGTTAAAGTGGGTAAAATAATTTTTTTTTTATCATAATTAATCAATTTTTCTATAAAAATTTAACACAATTTATTCTTGATAATAATTTGGAGCCCCAAAATTTGGGGGCTTAAGGCATAAGCCTTATTTTACAAAGGCAAGAGTTGGCCCTGTCCAAAGTACACCCTAGACATGACATGGCGTATAAGACCCTGAGGCCCTACACAAGCCACTTGACATACATATATACAACATCGAGAAAATCAAGAAATCTCATAAGAAGTAAAGAGTTTGACATATAAGTGGAAGTACATCAAAGTCTTGACAAGCCATTATTACATCAAAAGACTGGTCGGGATGTAACCCATACACCACATACAATGTCTGAAAACTAAAACATATGGAAAGCAAGTAAAAATGCCATTGTTCTCGAAACATGAGGACTCACCAACTCTATGAACTCCCATGATCACCAACTAGCCACAAGCGGAGGGAGAGGAAACATCACACCCTACATTAGTGAAACAATGTAGGCACAAGTATGCAATGTAAATGGAATGTACAAAGTATGAGGAAAATGCAATAAAACATGAAACATAATCATATGGGGGCATAATCGAAAACATGATATGCATGACCAAACTAAACATAGTTATATCATTTAAGAAGGATCGTAAATCATGAACATGGTCAATGCATCTTAAATCATAAGGAAATCTTCATAAAACATTTTTAAGTTACTTAGTTCATTTTGTGGGATATTAGTTTATGCTATATGTGGATTCACTAGCTAGGCCATTTATGGCAAATCTACGGGGGCACGTGCGTAGTTTGGAACTAGAGGTTGCTACTAGAGACTATCCTATTTGAGCCTCCACCTCAAAGTTCTCTCGGTGCTAAGTTAAATCCCAACGAAATAGTCATATTCATAAACATATTATCATCCATGGAAAAGTATAATTCAATTACTAATTCAATCTAAAAACATCATAGAGTAGCTCATTAAATCATGAATCAAGTCTAAGTGAGTAAACCTTTCACCAAGCCATGATCCTTTAAGTATGTGAGAAAACCTTTCACAATTAATTGATTCTTATCCTAAATCAACCTAGATCATAAATCATTCCTTTTTCATAAATCATGCATAAGTTCAAAAAACATATTCATTGATTCAAGATTCTTTAAATTCATGTAAATTAGGGTTCATAGTCAAAATCATGATCAATGCATGTGATCATGTGATTTAAATTGAAAAACAAATAATTGAATCTAAATAGTCATAATCTGATCAAAATCAAACAATTGAATCCATATAAATAGAACCCATGATAAAATTAATAAAAATCTAACCAATTTAATTGATATTGAATTGGAGAATTGAAGGATCTTTGGGGACTCAATGGGTGAATGGAACCCAGTGATGAACTCCCAACATACCTTGATCCCTAAGCAATGATGAAGAAAGAAAACTTGAACTTGAATATCCCTAGCTTCTTCTCCCTTGATCCTAATGAGAGGATTTTGGAGATAACCTTGGAGAGAATTTAGCAATTTGAGGGAATGAAAGAGTTGGGGAAATTTCTAAGGGTGAAGGGTAGTTATAGAGCTTAGAATTAGGGTAAAAACGACGTAGTATAGGCATTAAGTGCATAGGAAAAGACCTAAATACTCTTTAAAATAACTGCAGATAGACCTACGATTTGGACCTATGGTCCGTAGGAATTTCTATGGCCCGTCCTGGTCAACTGTAGAACCAACTTTAGAAACTCAAATATTCAATCATTTCCGACGAGATCATTCTACTATCCGTCAAAATTCTTACGGTTCGTAGACCCTATCCGTAGAACTCAACTTTCACTCCAAAATTTCACTAAGTCTGGAACCTTTCTACGGTCCGTAGAACCAAGTACGACTCGTCAAAACCATCTGTAGACTTGAGATCCTAAATCAAATCTCTGAATCAATCTTACGAGTCATCCCTACAACCCATCAAACTTTCTACGGTTCATCCTGTCAAATCGTAGGTCCAATCTTCAGAAACTTAATTTTCCAAGACTCAACTCTGGGTCTACGACTTCCTTCCTATGGTCTGTAGTTTGGACTCGTAGAAACTTGCTTCAGTCAAATTATGTATTTTTCTTTCCTTTTCGACTTTCCAACTTCCGGGGTGTTACATTTACATATGCCAAACATTGCCAGGCATGATAGTGCAACAAAATGGTATCATTTGTTGCCAAGAAACTCGTTAGTTATAAGAGGGCATCAATGGCTAGGAATGTTCCATGATAAATCAACAACCACAAGATAACATTTTACCATAACAAATAAGCATATATAAATTGATTTCAATACCCTTGTGATGATCCTACTTGGTAGAATTAATTAGGTAAATAAAGGAATGCCGACAGTGGGAATCAGAGTCGAATTGCTGAATAATATCTGAGTCTAAACTTAACGGTTGAAATCACGAGTCATTAATAAGGCAGCAACAGTAGTTATATAACGACCTAGAATGGAGGAATCACTCAGCGATAATTTTGATTAGAGACTCAACATCTTATCTTAGTTATCATAGATTAGTTCATTTTTTTCAATTCCTTATAGTCAATATCAAATTTCCCTATTTGAATATAATTAGAAAATTGTCCCAAAAACAAGTGTTTTTCTTCTTATTTGTGAAATACAGTCAAGTCTTAATTGAGATCCAGACAATTGGTATCAGAACAATATCCGTGCGACCTGTGTGGTAGAGAATGACTGATGAAACGCGATACAAGATGGTGGAGGAAAGGTTGGCTAGACATCACAAGGCCTTAACAGAGGTACTAGCTAATCAACAGGAGATTTGAAATACACATACATGGATCCAAGGAACGTTAGAGTTGATACTTGATCAACTAATAGCTAGAGAGAGTACCTACTCGAGCCCATGGAGAACACCAACAAGGAGACGTCATACCTCCTAATCATAGCACTAATTAAACTTGTAGAGATGCAAGTTTTAATTTGTAATATGTAAGGTTAGGGTAGCTATGAGGGTGAGAGATAGATCTAAATTGTCATCCTTACCTTTTCCTAAACTTGATAGGTTCAACAATCAATCTACATACCTTATAAATAAATCAATATACTATTTTGAGGGCTTTCACAATATTCATATTTGTTTACATATGCCTAACATTGTTGGGCAAGATAGTGCAACAAAATGCTATCATTTGTTGCCAAGCAACTCGTCAGTCATAAGCAGACATAAATGGACAGGAATGTTCCATGATAGAGTAGCAACCAAACGATAACATTGTACCATAATAAATAAGCATATATGAATTTATTTCAATACCTTTTTCATAACCAAGAAGATTACCTAAAGGTGCCCTAACAAAATCCAATACGATTTATTGATAGTTATTGGGAATAATTATGGATCAAAATTGTGTTTCAAAAACAACCAAGTGATTAATTTTAGACATTCATACTAAAATAGTGAGATTCATCAATCAACATATGTTGAAATTTTTTCAAGAGACAGGTAAAATACATAGCGGGAGACTCTATGGTTTGACTGATAAGAGCACCAGGACAATCCCTATATGATAGAACACTTGAAACATTAGCATTGGAAGATTGATAATACAAAGTGCCTAAGAAAACTCCAAAAATAGAATAGATATAATTTGAGCATACCATATTGCAATCAAAGATTAAAAAAAACCTTGAAATAGTCGAGCAAGCATAAATAGAGTGGAAGTTGGAAGATGTCAGCAACCACACAATAGAAAAAAGAAAAGCCTTATATCACAATCATCTGCATCTGAAGATTGAGAGGAGCATTATTTTGGTTCATGTATCTTGTTTTACCCTGTATCATTAATGATGTATCGTAGACAAGTCTAGACAAGAATTTGTAATTAAGTTGATGATCTTTATTGTTCGAGAGATTCTTTAGTCTATCCATTGATACGCTCAAATTACACTTCCTTACAGAAGTATAAGCGATCGTTATCAAGTAAAGAACCCAACTTGTAGGTTGGGGTCGATCCCACAAGGAAAAATGGTTTAGACTTTACTTTAACCTACAATTATATTCAATTAGTCAAAGAACTTCCAGGGACAAATAATTAAAAGGGGGGGGGGGTTTATGTATATAAAACAAATAATAAGAATTTAGTAAAGAAATCGAATCGACAAAAATCAATTTTTGGTTGTTATCAAGATGAGAGAAATAACTAGGGTATATGTGTTCCCCATAAGCTCATAACGCAATAATACATGTTACGTCAATCCCTTCCTAGTGTATTACATGCAAAGTGATAAGTTAGGTATCTCTAAATCCTTGATCCGGCATCTAGAGAATTTTACCCCGCACCTTGATCCGGCTACGTGTGTATACTTTACTAACCCTTACCTTTACCTCATATTAGACATCATAATCGATGTTTGGCTTAGTTATTACTTCGCACCAATCGATACTAGTCTATTAGATAGTATCATACTAAATCTATGTTGATAATTCTTTTCTTGTTGATTACCTCCTTGATCCGGCAAGTAGCAACAAGGCGAGTTCTAACGTTGGCCACCGTTAAAAAGATTTCTAAACGAAAGAATTATCAATACATGCAAAACACTATTCACAAATTGCTTATTTACTATTCATATTTTGTTAATCGCTCATGGTTCCCACAACCCTAGTTGTAGATTTAGTTACTCATATCAGCAAGAACACAATTCATAATTTTAGATAAAGAAATCATGAATTTACGTAAAGAGAATAATAAATCCAGAAATTCAACTTGAGTTGCAACGCCAAAAATCTTCAAAACGAACTTGTAAAATTAATAATTGCAAAAATTGTAATTCAATCTCCAAAGTCAAAAATTAAAACTAGAATAATAATCTCTAACCCCCCCCCCCCCCCAAAAATGAGGTTTACATGCCCTATTTATAGAAAAACAAATCCTAATTTAAAAAGGAAACAATTTAAGGAAAGTCTGTTCAGGTACGCGTCTTCAATCCACGAGACTGACTTACGGACCGTTGATTGATCTATGGTTCGTAAGTCCCTTCCGTAAGCCAGGACTTGGAAAATATTTGAGCTCTCAAAAATCAGCCTCTCTGAAGCAAACGACGGACATACAGTACGGTCCGTAGATTTATTCACGATCCGTCGATACCCTCCGTAACTCCATACTTAGAATCTTCAAAAATCAGGTACTGGAACCCTCTCTGTCTTTTTCTACGGTTTGACAGTACGGTCCGTAGGATGGTCCACGGACCGTCGATTTACACCGTGGTTCCACACTTGGTCAGATTTCCCTCGATTTGTCATCCGTCACTTGGCCGCCGATCTATGATCATCACCTATGGTATCAATGGAACTACGGTCCGTAGATCGGCTCCGTGAATGCTCTTTTCTCGCAATCCGATCGGTTGTCTCAATACTTCTACGCCCGAACATCTTTCCTGCAAAAACATGATAAAACACATAAAAACCAATACGATAAGGCCCTAGACACACACAACTTGTAAGTTAAATGTATTAGAAATACCGTAAACTCACGGTATATCAACACCCTCAACTTAAATTTGTTGTTTGTCCTCAAGCGACGCAATACAACTCTAAACGACTCTTGTGTAGAAGTAAGCATTTCAAACCCAAGCAATCACATGGATCTCTACCCCCTCTTACTTTGTAGATGCAACTTCGTTATTTTAGACTCGGCAAGCTAATTAATGCAGATCAAACTATGACACAGATCGACCAACTAGCACACAACTTGCACCCTATCACTATCACCAAGACACCAACTTTCCGACAATGTAACTTGTGCCCTTACTTCAAACGAAATCCTTTCTTTCACAAATATTGGATGTTATCTATGGTGTAAGGATTTATTCAACACTCACGCTCAGAAGTAATTTCAAATACAATTAGTGCTTTATGCCATAAGCTTGCCCTTATTTTCACTGCTTAGACTCTCCAAACTAGATTCTAGGATCACTATAGGACTTTATTGGCTTGTAACGTAGGCTCAGGGTCAGGTGTGGTACATTTGAGTACTGATTAGTGACTTTCTTCCCTCCTTGACATTACACTTTGGCTTTTAACCTCTTTTTCTGGCATCATACAGTTTTACCTTCTTTCGCTTGCTTTTCTTCAACCAAGGATGTGAGTTCGGAATTTGTAACACCTTCTTTTTTTCTTTTTCTTTTTTAGCTTTCAATTAATCACATCCTTTCCACACATTTTCTCTCTTTTTCACCTCACTCTTTTCATACCCATTTGTCTCTCAGTATCTTCTTTCGTAGCCACCCTCAACTTATAGATTTTTCATTAGTTGAGGTGCACACTACCCGATATCGGGTCAGGGCCAACATTTGAAGTTACTATTACATTAGCCACCCTCAACTTAGGCTTTTGGCCTAAGTCGAAGTGCACATGTCCAAGGAGGGACCAGGGCCAACGTATTAGATTATGGGAAGGTGAGTTTGGGGTTTTAGAAAGAAATGGTTTATTTTAGGCTCAAAGCTGGATCAAAGGGAACAGTTATTTTCATTTGGTTGACTCCTTCTAGGCAATTTACTGACTTTTCAGAACAATGGCCTATGATCACTTCCTATCATCTAGATTGAGTTGTCTTAGCAGGACTAACCGGGCAAGTTCTAGCTTTGCACAAACTGTTTGAACACCACAATTATCACCCACTCTTGGCACATAGTTTCATTATCAGATTATTAGATTACTTAGTTCAAGTTTCAGCTCAAGTCATACCATCAAGTTGATTTATTATGTCATATTCAAAATCAGCACAATCAACTAATCATAGCCTAAAACATCTAGCATACATCCTAAAATTTTGACGGGTATCATTTTTTATAAACCATCATGCTTCATTCTCGTATCATACTTCTACACATACAATCCTAAGACATGCCGGTTCAACAGAAATTAAACAGTCCTTTGGGGAAAAAGAACACAGGCAAGACAACCCCAAAGGAGGATTCATGAGTTGGGTTATTCAGATTTCACCCTATCACTCACAATCCATTTGCCCCACCCCAATAAAAATAGATGCAGTTGTCCCCAACGCATATAGAAATAGTAAAAGAAAATGGATTGGGTAAGCAAACCTGTGGCGCAAAGCACCGGCGAATCCCTAACAAGCAGGGGGGTCCGGTTGCCCGAAACCCGTTGGAACATCAATGGGTGCACCCTCAGTAGTGCCCACATCATCGCCGTAGCACCCTCGGTAGTGCTCTCTCTCAATCTCTCGGCGTCTACCGCAACAGCCGGGCCGCTACAAGCGGGCGAGCTCGACGCCCCGCCACTCTCTCTCACGCTCCTCGCTAGCGCAACTCCTCATCGACTATGGACGCCCTCCTAGCCTCCTTCTCTCCCGCTCTATTTGTCTCTCGAGGGCTTTCTCCTCCTCGGTGCGGTGAGAGCGATGCCGCTTGCCTTTTGCCTGTTTAATTGGAAGTCCCTCTTCGCGCGGTCCCACGAAAAAGGGCATCCAGCACCGTATCATCGGCCGGTGCGGTGGGGGCAATCTGGGGCTCGACCGGCAGTGCGGCAAGAATGGTCTCAATGTCGACCGGAGGCTAGCTATGTCTCGCCGCAGCGAGATATGTACGTGGTCGGGCCGGTCGGTCGAGGACCCTCGGTTCGAAGGCAACCAGGCGACTATTGACAGACTGGACCTTCCGGTCCATCATATCCTCCATTCTGCGCTCCACTCTAGCCTCGGACTCAGCGATCAACTTTTGCATCCAGGGCTGAATGTGGTGTAGCAATGTAGCCATCTGAGCTTCTAGCTTCTGAACTCTGGCCAAGGGAACAACAGATGCGCCCAACTGCGGTGTAGAACGGGACGAACTGGGGCCCATGCTAGCTGCCTGAGAAGAGGAGCCCGGGACATTATCGGTGTGATCGGGGGCGCTGAAGGCATCGCCCTATGCCCGCCCATTGTCCGCAAGATCGGTACCCAAAGGAGGTACCTCCACCGAGGCTCTCGCGCGGTGCTGCTACATTCACCTCATCCCGAATGAGGCCGATGTCCAATACGCCCGTAGGGTGGACTAGGTACGTCACAATGCCGGATCGGCACTCCGAGTCCCCGCATAACGAAAAATAAGGCAAGGAAAGGGGTAAGTCGTGGAAGTCCCGAATGCCTTCTCGTGGATCTCTGCCACAAAGATGCGGGCAAAGTCGATCTCTACTCCCGCTACCAATGCCGCTACCATGACAAGCCTCTGTCCCACGTGACTTGATTATCCTCTTTAGTCGGCGACACCCCGTTCCGCACCAATAACCAAGAACTTGGCCACAAAAGTCAATGTCGCCTTCCTAATGCCCAAACGTGGAGCAAAGAACCCATTCCCGCACGCCGCCGCCATGCAAGCAATGTATTTGGCCAACCGATGTATATCCACGGCCTCTCGCCGCTCGAATTCCTCTGGAAGGCACCACTCCGCACAATGTCCCATCTGTAGTCAAACTCCGCTGTATTGAGGGACCAAGAGTGACCTGCAGTGGGACTATAGAGAAACCGTCGGTGGTGGCAGGGGATATGTCTACCGGGCACCCTCGGACCAATGTGGAAGTCAATGGGTCCTGAGCTAAGGGCTTTGACCTCTTCGAAATGGAGCCCCGGAGAGTGGCAGCATAGGAGGCATATAAATCCCGCACCATCTCCTCACTGTACGTCCCTGGGTCTTGAGCCATCCAGTCACACTTGTGGAGGGTGAATAACCGGTGAATGTCTGGAACAGTATGTAAGCTCCCCGTCAGAACTCTCCGCTCTTCTGTGATTAGTCGGGCCATTTTCTGTTTGTCATTGACCATCTTAGCATCCCTGTATATTTTCCATTGGCCCTCGACACACCATCTATTTTGCTCACCAGCTACAGGAGTAGGAGCATCATTCGGTGGCACGGGTATGGACTCTGAACTAGTGGCCTCGTCAGATGAGGCTGCTTGATCCTTTTCTCCCGATCCGGTGGAAGATTTAGCATGGGACCCCGTAGCCAGGCGATTCGGATCGTGAAGAATTGCCTGACGGGGAGCCGGAGGCATGGTCGATCCCGATCCCGGGGGCAAACTCCTCTAACCGGAGCGGCCCGGTTGGTGCCCGATCGAGTGTGTGCTCCTCATCGGAGACAAGTGACTACGTCGGGAGTTACCTTCCGGGGTGTGCCTGCGGCGCGAGTAGTCCTAGTGTTGAGAGGCACGTACGCCGGATCGATATCGGTGTACGTGTCCTCATCAATCAACTTAGGAAACTAGGGGCAACGAGACTTGGACTTGCCCCTTTTTTGAATAGGTGACCATCTTCTTGGGTGCCATTGTACCTGCGGGAACGATTTTAGTGTCCAAAACTAACCAAAACTATACTATGAAAAAGTAAAACGATAAACAAACAATAACAAAGTCAGAAAAAAAAATTCAGAAATAGGCCACAGTGGTCATCCACTGAGGGTACCTACGGGCCGTAGATCGATCTACGGTCCGTGGGACTCTAGGTGGATCGGGAGGCCGAGAAATATAGGTTGCGAGATGGAAACCACGGATGTGCGGGAATGGCCCGTCGATCAATCTACGGACCGTAGTCCACTTCCGTGGTTTTACACTTGGCTAATTTTTCGTGTATGCAGCCAATGACGAACCTCATCTACGGTCCGTAGATGGATCTACGGTCCGTAGACGGGGTATCGTGGATGCCATTTATGCCCAGATTTTACCCTATCTTTCTAATTAAACATCCAAGGTCCTAAATTTCAACACTAACTAGCCTCATCATGCATTTCAACACTTAATTATGCTAGTTCTTCATTCTTACGATTCCGATTGGTTATTTTAACACATAATTTAGAGAAATTCTGGAACCCTAAGTCGAAACTTACATAAAGGCTTACAATCACATACAATCAAACTTCACAATCACTACCTATTATTCCAAGGGTATTGTAACTTGTAAATTAATCATATAAGTACATCAAACAATAACCCTAGGTAAGACCCAATTCCCGATTTACTATATTCATGCTATGAATCGAAATTCAAAGTGAGGGTCAAAGTCATTACCTTGCTAACAACGAGGAGTGGGGGATTGTGTGATGACACGGCGTAGCACAACAATTGAAACACCTCTAGCGCTATCAAACCTAACACCGGATCTTGAAAAGTTAAATATGGGATGGGGGTAAACTAAATTAAGTGGTAGTGTGGTAATATAAGGAAGGGAGAGTGGTGTATGGCGGTTATGGAGTGGATTAGGGAGTTGAAAAAAGGGTGGGGGAAACGGTTATGAGTAAATGGAGGGAGTTGGGAATGAGTTTGAAATAAAGGGTTATTTAAATAGGGGGGTCCGGGTCGTCGATAGTCTAGGGTTTGGACTCACGAGACCCCGTCTACGGTCCGTGAGTCTATCTACGGTCCGTAGATTAGGACCATAGATCACTTGGACAGTTGGAAAATGTAGGGACTTACCTTGGATCTACGGACACCATTGACGGTCCGTGGATCAATCGACGGACGTCAATGGTCTCCGTAGACCTCGCACTGCACCAAATTCTGCAGATTCAACAGGTGGTGTACCTGCACATGTAGCAACCATTAGGCTATTCTTTTTATACATTTTCTTGACACTTTTTAGACACGGACCCTATACTAATTCTAGCCAACACTAAGAACTAAATTAATAAAAAAAAAATGCAGGTAAACAGAGCAAACTAAACTACTAATTAGAAAATTTAACCCTATCATTGGCTAGATTGTACATCTTGGGTTGCCTCCCCCCAGGCGCTTGATTTAACGTCGCAAAGACGACGCGAGATGTCTTGATTACTTAGACTTCATCAAGATTGTAGGCCTCAATCACTTCTTGCACGTTTCAGCATTCCCCGGATAGATCTTAATCCTCCGCCCGTTTACCATGAACCTTGTTCCATCCTTTTCTCAAGCTCAACCGCTCCATGCGAGAGCACTTTTGTGAGCAAAAAGGGTCCTGTCCACTTGGACTTGAGTTTGCCTGGAAACAAGCGCAACCTAGAGTTGAATAACAGCACAAGATCACCAGCCTCAAATTCGCGCTTTTCAATTCTTTGGTCATGATACCTCTTCATCTTTTCTTTGTACAGGGCTGAACTTTCATAAGCTTGTAGGCGAAATTCATCGAGCATGTTCAAGTCATTCATCCTTTGGTTAGATGCTGCGCTCCAATCCAAATTTAACTTCTTCATTGCCCACATAGCCTTATGCTCTAGCTCTTGGTAGATGACAAGACTTCCCATATACAAGCCGATAAGGAGACATACCTATGGGGTCTTGTATGCGGTGCGATATGCCTATAGAGCATCATCAAGCTTCCTTGACCAATCCGTTCTATTAGCATTTACGGTCTTTGCCAATATCTCGTTTGATCTCTCTGTTGGATACTTCAACCTAGCCACTAGTCTCGTGGATGGTAAGGAGTGGCTACATTGTGACGGACACCATATTTCTCAAGTAGTGCCTTGAAGAACCTATTACGAAGTGAGAACCTCCATCGCTAATTATGGCCCTCGGTGTACCAATCTGGAGAAAATATTCTTTTTTAAGAATGCGGTGACACTTTTACCTTCATTGTTGGAGAGTGCAACTGCTTCTACCCATTTCGATACATAATCAACCGCAACAAGAATATACTTCATCCCATATGAGCTCACGAATGGACCCATAAAATCAATGCCCCATACATCAAACAACTCTATCACCAATATAGGATTCATTGAGAGCTCTTGCCTCTTTGAAATTCCTCCTTCTCTTTGGCAACGATCACACGATTTTGCGAAGTCATGAGCATCTTGGTGAATGATGGGCCAATAGTACCCACATTGCAAAATCTTATGTGCAGTCCGAATACCACTATGATGCCCACAAACAGGTGATGAATGGCATGCTTCAAGTACACTTAACATCTCCACCTCAGGCACACATCGACGAATAATCCCATCAAAGACAACTACGATATAAGTAAGGTTCATCCCAAAAGAATCTCTTAACATCATGCATAAATTTTCTTCTTTGGTGAAAAGACAAATCGGGGCACAATGTCGCTTGCCAAATAATTAGCAAAGTCGGCGAACCAAGGAATCAAATCATGAGAGGCGGTCAATACCTTTTCATCCGGAAAAGCATCATTGATTTCAGCCCTATCTCCAAGCTTTAGCATAGCCTCTTCCTCTAATCTTGACAAGTGGTCGGCGACTTGATTTTCGAGTCCCCTTCGTCTTTTACTACAAAATCAAACTCTTGCAGAAGAATACCCATCTAATCAATCTCGGTTTTGCATCCTTTTCGCCATCGAATACCGTAATGAGAATGGTCGGTATGCACTATGACCTTGGTACCAAGCGGTATGATCGAAATTTCTCGAATGCAAAAACCACTGCAGTTAAGCTCTTGTTCAGTCACAGTATAGTTCTTTTGAGCCATATTTAGAGCTTTACTGGCATAGTAAATAGGGTGAAGAATTTTCTCTTGCCTTTGACCCAATACTACACCAAGCGTCAATCCACTCGCATCGCACATTACCTCGAACGGTTGTCCCCAATCTGGTGAAATAATGATTGGTGTTGTAACCAACTTTTTCTTCAACTCTTCAAATGCTCTTAGACAAAGTCATCATCAAAATAGAACTTACACTCCTTCTCAAGCAGGTTTGCATAATGGATGTGCAATTTTGGAGAAGTCTTTGATGAACCTTCTATAAAAGCCGCATGCCCAAGAAAACTTCTAACACCTTTTACGAGAGATAGGTGGTGGAAGCTTTTCTATTACCTCAACTTTAGCTCTATCAACCTCAATACCTTTCTCAGAAATGCGATGACCCAACACTATACCTTCTTTCACCATGAAATGACATTTCTCCCAATTCAGCACCAAGTTGCAGTCTTCACATCTTTTAAGCACTTCGGCCAGATTATCTAGACAATGGTCAAAGGAGTCACCTACAACTGAAAAATCATCTATGAACACTTCAATAGCATCCTTCACCATATCTGAAAATATCGACATTATACACCTCTGGAAGGTTGCTGGAGCATTGCACAACCCAAAAGGCATCCGTTTGAAAGCAAAAGTCCCATATGGACAAGTGAAGGTGGTCTTCTCTTGGTCTTCTGGAGCTATAGAAATGCAGTTCTACCCAGAATACCTATCAAGAAAACAATACCACCCCTTTCCCGCAAGTCTATCCAACATCTCGGTCCATGAATGGCATGGGAAAGTGATTTTTTTCGGTCCACGCATTCAACTTCCGATAATCCATGCAAACTCTCCATCCAGTAACGGGCCTCATTGGAACAAGCTCATTCTTTTCATTTGGAACAACAGTCATACCTCCCTTCTTGGGCACACATTGCACAGGGCATACCCAACTACTATATGCAATGGGATAGATGACTCGTGCATCAAGCCACTTTATGATCTCCATTTTAACTACCTCTTGCATAGGTGGATTTAATCTTCTTTGGTGCTCAATACTGGGCTTATGCTCTGGCATGAGTTGGATTTTATGAGAGCAAATACCGGGGGATCCCAATAATATCTCGCGATAGTCCACCCAATAGCTCGCTTGAATCTTTTAATACAAGTCACCAAACACTCTTCTTGCCTTGAACTCGCATTTGCTGCAATGATGACCGGCAAAGTATTTTCTTCGCCCAAGTATACATACCTCAAGTGCGGTGGTAGAGCCTTAAGCTCTAATTTTGGTGCCTCCTCAATAGATGGTCTTGTGGGTGGGGACTCGCAATTTTTCATGTCAAGCTCATACTTCTTTGGTTTGGACCGATATTCATGTTTGTCAAGTGCAGCCACCAACCCATTATATTCTTCAATACCATCACTATTGAAATTCATCATAACCGCTGCAAGTGCCTCGATACCTAATCGCTCTTCAATCTGTGCTTCTAACCCATTCTCCACTCTGTAGGTGATGGCAGATATTGTTTGGAGCTCCCCATTCTGCTTTATGGACCTACAGATGTTGAAAGTCGCTTCTTCATTATTTAATCTGAATTTCATCTGTCCCTTTTCCATATCAACCAGCGCGCGCCCTATAGCAAGAAATGGTCTCCCAAGGATAATGGGAACCTCAAAATCGACCTCACAGTCAAGAATCACAAAATCTATTTGGAAAGATGAAGGACTCCACTTTCACTAACACATCATGGAGCACACCTATGGGCCTCTTCACAGTCCGATCAGCCATTAATAACCGCATTGCAGTTGGCTTTGGGTCCCCCAGGCCCAACTTCTTGTAAATAGACAAAGGCATGAGGTTGATGCTAGCACCAAGATCACACAATGCCTTAGCAAAGTGTAGCAACCCTATGGTACATGGGATCGTGAAAGCACCAGGGTCTTCCTTCTTACGCACCGAGAGATCTTGTAGCAATAGCACTACAATGCCGTTTGTCTGTCATCATCTTCAAAACTCACGGACCTTTTCTTTGTCACGGATCTTTCATAAACTTGGCATACCGGGCATTCGCTCCAATGCTTCTATCGAGAGGAACATTGATAGAAAGCTTCTTCAACATAGTGATAAACCTGCGATATTTACCATCTTCGTCTTCTTCACTAACCTCTCGTGGAAAAGGTGGTGGTGGTCTAGGTATGGGAACCACTTTCCGAGGTATCTCAACTTTTTGTTACGTCGCAATCTCGAGACTCCTCTCTAACTTTCACCGCATCATACGCTTTTCTAATCTCGGTCTCCATCATAGACGGCATAGGTGGATCTATGGTTTGCTTGCCTCCTCGAGTAGTGATTGCCATGCAATGACCATCATTCTGGGATTCTCGGATGGTATTGCTAGGAAGAGTGCCGGGTTGACGTGGGTTCACTATAGTAGACAAGCGAGTCATCTGGCCGCTCCAGATGCTTTATTGATCTTTGCATGGGCATCGACCTTTTGACCAATGCCGGATAAGTCGTTTCGCATCTCCTTCACGTTCTCATCGGTTGCATCAAACCTTCTCATCATCTTCGCATCATATCTTCAATCCGCGCCAAATTACCTCCCAGCTTCCCTAGCACCGGATTCCCGATTTTGAGGGGGAACATAGTGGTCCAACCCGATCGTTTCGTTGCCATAATTGTTCTGTTATAGTTATTGTCGCGATTGAAGTTCCCATCCCCGACATAATGACCCTCTCGGTTGTAATTTCCATAGTTCCGACCTTGGTTTCCTTGACCTTGGCGCCAATTTTCCGTGTTGGATCCTTGGGCATTTGGTCGGAAACCCCGTCCGATCGTTTACCGCATAAGTGTCCTCTTCATAGTAACACTCCTCAACCGGTGGTGGAGTTCTTGTCAAGTAGTTCACGCATTTACCTTTTCTCGCTCCTCCGCTCACATGCTTCGAGAGTTGACAGTTGCATTATGAACGGCAAACATGTTTCTCCCAGTATCTGCTCTCCTAGTGCTCCATGTTTTATTGTTGCGAGAGATCCTTTCTAATTTTTCAGAGATCTGTGCATATGAACAATCACCATATGAACCCCCAGCAATAGTGTCAAGGACCGCTTTATTATTATCATCCTGTCCTCGATAGAAGTACTCCTTGCCGACTCATCATCAATGCGGTGATTTGGAACACTTCTAACGAATGAAGTGAATCTGTCCCAAGAGCTGCTCATGCAGACTATCCAGGTAATGCTACAAAATTGTTGACCTGTCTTTGTGATTGAGCTTTTTGGACACCGGATAGTACTTTGCTTTAAACACCTGCGCAATTGGTCCCATGTAAATATTGAGTTATAAGGAAGCTCGGTGAACCATACCGCAAAGACGCTTTGTGAGTGATAGAGGAAACACTCGTAGCCCAATGACGTCCATATCTAGGTCTGGTCTACCCACACAACTCTTGCAAACTACCCTTAGCTTGGCTAGGTCTAGGTGAGCATGTGGGTCCTCCGATGGCAATCCTGAGAATAAGCCTCTTCTTTGTAACATCCGCATCAAACCGCTCGTCACTACAAATGTGTGCCCTGGAGGTAAAGGAGGTAGGACAATGGGTCCATCGAGTTTTCTAAGTTCAAGTCGCCCTAGATAGTTGTCATATTGTCGTGGGCCTAGTGGATCTTGCGCCTCGGTGGATCTCCCAATCGATTTTCACTGAGCCTGGTTTTCACCACCTACTACCCTCTCGCTGTTGTAAATCCTCCTGCATCGTCCAGATTTCCTCCGATAGGATTAATTTGACCTCTTGGGTTATTCATTCTTCGTAAAGTGCGGCTTAGCTCTGGATCGTAAGGAGTAAGTGGTTCACCCTGACTCCGTGTACTTGGCATACACTAGAAGTAGAACCTGAGAGAGATAAAAACAAAAATAAAAAGTTAAATACGGAAATATTTGACTAACGTTCAATAATGTAGCTAAAATAAATCTAAAAGCCAAAATTTCCCCGGCAGCGGCGCCAAAATTTGATACGCTCAAATTACACTTCCTTACAGAAGTATAAGCGATCGTTATCAAGTAAAGAACCCAACTTGTAGGTTGGGGTCGATCCCACAAGGAAAAATGGTTTAGACTTTACTTTAACCTACAATTATATTCAATTAGTCAAAGAACTTCAAGGCACAAATAATTAAAAGGGGGGGGTTTATGTATATAAAACAAATAATAAGAATTTAGTAAAGAAATTAGTAATCAGACAAAAATCAATTTTTGGTTGTTATCAAGATGAGAGAAATAACTAGGGTATACGTGTTCCCCATAAGCTCATAACGCAATAATCCTAGTAACAAAGAATCCCTTCCTAGTGTATTACATGCAAAGTGATAAGTTAGGTATCTCTAAATCCTTGATCCGGCATCTAGAGAATTTCACCCCGCACCTTGATCCGGCTACGTGTGTATACTTTACTAACCCTTACCTTTACCTCATATTAGACATCATAATCTATGTTTGGCTTAGTTATTACTTCGCACCAATCGATACTAGTCTATTAGATAGTATCACACTAAATCTATGTTGATAATTCTTTTCTTGTTGATTACCTCCTTGATCCGACAAGTAGCAACAAGGCGAGTTCTAACGTTGGCCACCATTAAAAAGATTTCTAAACGAAAGAATTATCAATACATGCAAAACACTATTCACAAATTGCTTATTTACTATTCATATTTTGTTAATCGCTCATGGTTCCCACAACCCTAGTTGTAGATTTAGTTACTCATATCAGCAAGAACACAATTCATAATTTTAGATAAAGAAATCATGAACTTACGTAAAGAGAATAATAAATCCAGAAATTCAACTTGAGTTGCAACGCCAAAAATCTTCAAAACGAACTTGTAAAATTAATAATTGCAAAAATTGTAATTCAATCTCCAAAGTCAAAAATTAAAACTAGAATAATAATCTCTAACCCCCCAAAAACGAGGTTTACATGCCCTATTTATAGAAAAACAAATCCTAATTTAAAAGGAAACAATTTAAGGAAAGTACGTTCGGGTACGCGTCTTCAATCCACGAGATCGACTTACGGACCGTCGATTGATCTACGGTCCGTAAGTCCCTTCCGTAAGCCAGGACTTGGAAAATATTTGAGCTCTCAAAATCAGCCTCTACGAAGCAAACGACGGACATACAGTACGGTCCGTAGATTTATTCACGATCCGTCGATACCCTCCGTAGCTCCATACTTAGAATCTTCAAAAATCAGGTACTGGAACCCTCTCTGTCTCTTTCTACGGTTTGACAGTACGGTCCGTAAGATGATCCACGGACCGTCGATTTACTCCGTGGTTCCACACTTGGTCATATTTCCCTGATTTGTCATCCGTCACTTGGCTGCTGATCTACGATCATCACCTACGGACCGTCAATGGAACTACGGTCCGTAGATCGGCTCCGTGAATGCTCTTTTTCTGCAATCTGATCAGTTGTCTCAATACTTCTACGCCTGAACATCTTTCCTGCAAAAACATGATAAAACACATAAAAACCAATACGATAAGGCCCTAAACACACACAACTTGTAAGTTAAATGTATTAGAAATACCGTAAACTCACGGTCTATCATCCATTACTTGGGCAGCTAGCGTTAGCTGACAACTTCCTTGACCCTAATGTCGGCGTTAATCCTAGCCATAATGGAGGCATTGTGGATAGAATCAAGCAATGGTAGCAGCAGTAATCAATTGTTTAGTCGAATGGAGGTTGATTTTTATTAACAGATAATAGATGTTACCCTTTTATTTAGGAGTCTATTATTAGTTTCCTGTATTTCAGCCATATACGTAGTTAGTCATCTTTACTATTTAGGACTTTAATCGTTTCCTGTAATCTAGGTTTCTATTGGTATTGAAATTTATCAGTTTTGTATTGGCTCTACGTGAATAAAAGTATCTTTCTCTTCTATATCTCAAACCTCTATATGGTATCAAGAACTTTTCTCCTCCTCACAGAGTTCTAAGTTCCTTATTACCCACCCACCACCAATGGCACCCTCAATTACCAATTCTAATGCAACTAACACTACCACCATTGTTCAATTCAACTTGATTACCCAACTTCTGATTAAACTTGCAGGCAGCCATAACTTCTCACTGTGGAAGGCCCAAGTGTCCATGCTCATGAGAGGACACAATCTTTATGGTCATCTAAATGGGACTATCCCTTCTCCTGCTGAAACCACCACCACCAACAACCTGACAATTTCCAACCCGATTATGTTAATTGGTTTTGTCATGACCAGTTAATCTAAAATGCAATTTTAACATCAGTAGATCCCACTCTTGCTGCTATTTTAGTCGCTGCAACCACAACCAAAGCAGCCTGGGATTCCCTCAATACGGCTTATGCCAATAAGTTACAAACATGCATATTTAGCTTGCGATATCACTTCTCTCTTCTCAGGAAAGAGAGTCAACATGTAACAAACTATCTCAACCAAGTTCGATCTCTCTGTGATGAGCTTGTGACTGTAGGAGCTCTTGTCACCAATGTTGAACTCATTGTCAAGATTCTCACTGGTCTTGGATTAGAATATCGGGAAATCTCTGCAGCAATTCAAGCACGTGACACCCCTATTTCATATGCTGAATTGTTTGAAAATCTTAGCGATCACGAGCTTTTCCTCAAATACAATGCTCCGCCTCAATCCACTCTAATTATTGTTGTTGTTGCTCAAAAGTCCAGCTCTCAAACGTGGACCAATGCCAGCAACACTAATAGGCATTCAAACAACTACCAACAACATTCCTAGTCAGGGCGCAATCGTCACACTAATTCGTAAGAAGTCCACTTAGTGTGTCAGTTATGTGACCGACACAGACACTCTGTATGCATTTGTCGCTCTCAATCTCATAATCATTTTCAGGCACGAGCCAACTTTGCTAGATAAAAAATGCAGCAATCTGCCCCATGAATAGTCGATTCAAGTGCTTCACATCATGTTGCATCGGATGCCCATGGTCTCAACAACGTTGCTGACTACAATGGTCTGGAGGAAATCATTATGGGAAATGGTAACACCATACCAATTTCTCACGCTGGTAACACTGATTTATCTGTGCATCTGATTCTAGCTTTCAATTATTCAATTTACTTTGCTCCCCTTCCATTTCCAGTATCTAGATTTTAGTTTCTCAATTTTGTCGTGACAATAATACATCTATTGAATTCTTTCCATTCTCTTATCTTGTGAAGGATCTGAGTATGGGGGCGTCGTTTGTTCAAGGGCGGAGTAGAGGACACCTCTATGAGTGGCCTCTAGACAATCCATCATCTTCTTCTCAACCTAAATGCAATGTGGTTGTGTCTTTAGATCTATGGCATCAGTGTTTGGGGCATCCAATACGCTGTAATTTAGATTTTTTTTGAATAAATTTTCCATTCCTATTAAGCAAGACTCTATTTCCATTTGTAATTCATGTCAATCAAATAAAAGCCACAGGCAATCTTTTTCTACAAATTCTTTACAGAGTCACATGCCTCTCCAAATTATTTACAGTGATTTGTGGGGCCCATCACCAGTTTTATCCGTCGATAGAAAAAGATATTATGTTTTGTTTGTGGATCAGTTATCAAAATACATGTGGCTCCACACGGTTCAGTCCAAACACAAGTTTTAGATGTTTTCAAAACACTGCATCCATTGTTTGAATGTCGGTTTCAAACAAAAATATTATCTTTTTATACCGACGAAGGAGGTGAATTTCAGAGTTTAACTTCTTATTTGAAATCTTAGGGCATTGAACACTTAATTTCCCCACCTTATACGCAATATCTTTTATTGACTAGCTATATTTTGATATGAACCTTGCAATGAACACCACACGTACGCTTTTGATGTTTTTGGGATGGGCTAAATGAGTGTATTTCAAAGTGCCATGTGTGTTGAGGTCTTACTTGAAAACATGTGTGTGGAGTCCTAGAATTTTCCTTGTTAGTCCAATTGTTTAAATCTTGGTGAATGTGACGTGTGATATGGGAAACAATTCAAAGAGGGGACCTAAATATCCATAATCTTTTGTGACTATCTTGTGAGGATGTGCATCCGTTTTGGCACCATTTGAGCCTAACCCATTTATTGGCAAAATCAAAACAAAGTCTCTTGATCCAAATTGTCCCTACCTTCTCACCTAAAATCCTTTTTGAAGCATTGTTATGTTTAAATAGCCAACTTAGGCCAAACGCCTAAGTTGGGGTGTAGAAAGGAAGGAGGAATAGAAACCAAGTGAAGGGGCAAAAGAAACATGAAATGGGACTCAACTTTGAAGTTTGTTGCAAAAAGAAGGCCCTCCCCCCCCCCCTTATAAAAAAAGTCATTGTGATAGAAGTGCTTTGGAAAAATGAAAATGAAAAAGAGAAGTGATGAAATACAGGGGATTCCAATAAATTTGAGTAAAAAGGATCAAAGTTTGAGTTCTCAAATGAAAAAGAAGGAAAAGAACTTGAGAAGAGGTGAAAATGATTGCAATAATGCTTTGAAAAGGTGAAGTCACCGAACCAAATTTACCATACATTAACTCTCAACCCCATTACAAGCCTAAAAGACCCTTGAGATCTTGCATGAACTAGGTTGTGAGATAATTGGAAAATATGGGCGAACCTATGGGACAAAGCTTGCATATTTTTCTCTTTTGAGAGAGTGAGAGTTGCATTGATTCCTTATTTGCTTGTTGATTTCCTTTGTGAGATCATGGAATCATTCTTGATGTGAGGGCACTTGAATAAATTTATTGAAACATGATCTTGCATTAGAAAAGAAACTAAAGTGAGCTTGAGCTTGTGTGAAACCAACTAGTCATCATTTGAAACTTTCTGATCATGATTGAGTGTAGCATGTTTTGAGAGTAGTCTTGTTATGGAACTTTCATGTTAGCTCTCATTGAGTACTATTGTAGACACCCTTATTGAGATAAGTGTGTTCTTGATTTACTTGAGGACAAACAAAAGTTTAAGTTGGGGTGTTGATGAGTGGTAGATTTGCACTCATTTGAGGTCTATTTAGCTAAATAATTAGTGTCCTTAATGTCTAATTTTGTCCTATTCTGATGATATGTTGATAATTTGCAGCTATGAAGGCAAATTGACAAGGCCGGGATTGATGTTTGAAAGAATGGCCAAAATGCAAAAAGAAGGGCAAACTACACAATGTTGATCGCCAAACAAGAAAGGTAGGTCTCCAAGTGAGCCTGACCTCGCCTAAATAGACAGTGCATAGGATCATATCTCAAGGTCAGTTGGCGATCTGAAGAGCCAATGGCGATATGTCGAAAGAGAAAGGGCGAAGTAAGTGGATGTTGCCGAATTTTACAGTACATGATGATAAAATGAAGATCCAAAGGGTAAAGCGCAATGAGAATTGGTGTCTTGCCGGATTATAAAAGCGAACTCGAACGGAATCGCTGAATAAGGTCCAAACACCTGAAGCCTTAGCCAAAAAAAAAAAGGCGGACTGAAGTGATATTGGTGTTTTGCCAAATGTGTTTGGCGATTTCAACTAACGTCACCAAGTGAGACACGAATCTAATTTTCGGGCAAAATTTTGAGAAACTATAAATAAGCCAAAAGAGAGAAAAAGCGGGTGTACGAAAATTGAGAGAAAAAGTCTGAACATTCTAGAGAGAGAAACATTTTCCATTGAGTGAAAACACTTTTAGTTTTGGGGTTTTTAGATTTGTGAACTTGAATTTGGTAATTTGAGGTTGAATTTGAAGTGGTTTTGCTCTTAAGTGCTCAATTTTATGATACTCATGGCTAATTTCATGCAATGTATAATTTATTTACACTTTGCAATGTGTGGCTAAAACCCCAAACTCTTGAGGTGTGATTATGGGGTTGGGTGTTGATTTACTTTAGTGGGTTTGTTAGATTGCTTTTGTTTTATAGTTGTTAATCATAGATTTGACTGATTGCCGAGTGATTAATTCATAAACTAAGTTGGCCACCTTAATTTTAGTTTTAATCTAGCATTGGTGCTCGAAAGAGACCAATATAAGTGGATAATTTATTCAATAAAAATAATGTAGTGTACTTAATTGCAGATCTAAGGTTTTGGGTTGTTTAGAATGACATGTAGATAAGACCGAGAGGAGATTTTATGCAAAGATGCTTTGAGATCGAAAGAAGATTAGCATCATTTATGATGAACTAGCTTATTTGTGATTAATTAGTTTTAACGAGCAATTATGTAATACCCCAATTGAAATCAACATTTGATCCCCCACACTCCTAGAGTCGATTAGTTTCGTGAGTATTCAAGTATTGTTAATTGTGTGTGTCTGAATTAGTGTTGCTAAAGTTGGTGGAATTCTCCACCCATTTGCTATTTCAACTTCATTAAAATTAATTGCTAGTTAACTCTCTAATTAAATTCTTAATTGTACATCATTCCCTGTGTTATTCGATCCCGTCTCTTTGTTGGGTATTTTATTGATGACCGTTGTCCCTTGTTAGTGATTTTAAAGAGGATATTTGAGTGTTATTATTGAGTTAATGGATTGGTTTCACGCCATGGTAGCTACAGGACAAGCTTGGTCAAACTTGGTAATTCGTTTATATACACAACTTACACTATTTATTAAAATTGTTACGCATTTTTAGTTCTCATTAAAGACATTAATTTTACACATTAAGACTACATGATTTACAGTAAGTAGATGTGAACATGTATTACTTGTGAAAAAAATGCTAGCATGAATGGGAAAGTCAAAAAAGAGTTACCATAACTGACTCTTATTTCATTCAATGGGTTGATCAAATTCACGAGGTCTTGGAGAAAAGGAAGAAAAACAACAGTTTTATAACACCGGACCATGAAGTTGCTCAATACATTAGAGGATACAAGATACTTGTTAATAATCCACGGAATAAAGTTGACTTTGTTTCCATTTATGTCAATGTTTCTCAAAAAATATCACTCGTTTATGATTGTTTACTCCATACAGAGTAGGTGTCTTTATGTTTTTAATTCGTTAGTGAAAGTGGGTCCGCTCACAATAAAATTATTGAGCAAGTGGTGCAAAAACTTTCACACATTATTCCTTTGTTCTTAATGAGTACCGAATTTTATGAAAAAAGAAATGACATTGACGGGAAGAATTTGAAAGAACATCCAGACGATGCTCTTATTGATCCTTTGAAATGCATGGTTCGTGATAGCATTCCACAATAGTTGGAAGGCTCAAAGTAAGTAATTTTTGCTTGTGTTAATATTTATTTTTTGGTTAATTATTATTAAATCGTTATTTTTATATTTTAAAAAAAATTGTAGTGATTGTGGATTATTACTTGTCTATATGATGAGAGTTTTTTCCAAGGCAAAAACGACATCACACTGTCATATTTTGATTCAACATTATTTCATACGAGATTTGATGTCTTGCTTTGGAATTATGCCAAGAAAATGATAGATGATGGTACTATTAGTGAAAGTGAAGTCACTGGAAAAATCACGAGCAAGTTTGGTGAACCGAGCATTACGAAAAGGTGAGAAAAAAGTTATCAAAGGTACAAACAAGTGTTTAGAAGATTATTATTGAACATTCAAATTTTCAATATGTTTTTGTAATGCAGTTTGGTTAAAAATTTATGTTATTTTTTTTTTGGTTATCAGTTGGTTAACCGTACAAATACCAAAATGTTTTTGTTATAATAGTAACTATTTTATTAGTATTACTTTATGGAAGTCCTTATTTTATGCCGTTGGTAACTATTTTAATGTTATTTGATATTAAATTAACAAAATGTTGTGTATATTATTATCATTGCACAAGTTAAATTTTAGACCATTAATTTTCGTTAATTGTTATAAACTTATGCTTCATAGTTAACCTCGTAGTAAGGGGCTAAAGATTAATTCAGCATATGTTAACCTTACTAAAATCTCAACATATACCACATAATCTACAAATTAAAATACCATATAGTATACCAATATGGTATCATATAAAACGTAATCAAGTTGACCGTCATAATAAATAAACATATACCATATATATTCTATAAATTAAAGAATTATATAGTAGACGAACATGGTACCCTTTTTTAAAACAACATATATAAAATCAAACGGGTACCATATCATATTTTATTCCAATATTGTATCATTTAAGTTAACAACTATTCTTATGATAAGTAGAACCAAATAAAACATTATACTATATAAGATATCAACATAGTATCATTAAATACATTAATTTTTATTCTTATATGAATAACCAAACTGGCAACATAATATAAATATGCTACCATTGATATAATATATTACACCACCTTAAGTATCACTTAATATAATTGTATTTGGTGAAACAAATACAATCAATTAGTTACCATATATTTTAATAACTTATAACATATATCATAACTTTAATTCATATAATACATATATCATAACTTTAATTCATAACTTTAATTCATATAATACATAAATATTCTATAAATCATAATGGTCACCATCTAATATACCAACTCCGTTTAATAAAAAAAATTATTCAATGGTAAAAACAGCACCACCCTTCAATAATGTTGCATATCGTTTATAACCAAACATAATAATATGGATAAAAAAATGATTATTGAAACGTCTAAAAACGCCAATCAACAACAAACTTTGTTCTCCTGAGAATATTTGGTACAAGTCTTCTTGTTGTGACCCTCTGTGCCACATTTACTACAAGTCACTTTAGATCTCTTGAATTTAACCTCTTTAAATTTCTTTTTACGGTCGTAGCTTGCTGGTCTCCCTGGTAATATCTTCCAACACATGCTCTGAAATTTCTCAGTTGCTTTCGCAAGGCAAAGGCTCAATCGGTATTGCATAAGCATATTGAAATTTTTATTGTTGTAACGTGATGAGCAGTATTCCTAACCTTTGTTTCTGTATCTTATAGCAGAAATAGTATGACTACATGAAATTTCATTGTGTTGAAATCTGCCACAACTATACACTCGAGTGCATAGACAAACACTAAACCTTTAAGCACCATGCGTAATTATATGAAGGAAATATGTCGACGCGGTACATTTATTCATTAAAACACATGGTTAGTTTATATTTATTAAAAATCACCAATTACATAAACAAAATAATGCATACTAACCGTCATATGATTTGACAAAGTTTTATTGTCCTTCAATATTTTGTTGTATTGTGTGGTTATAATTGTTCTAGTTGTCCTCCCCTCTTCATTATGTTTCTCGTTTCAAGTTTCAATTAGTTTACGCATATATTCCAATAATGGCACCACTGATAATTTTCTTGCAGCTCGAATATTTCATATAATTTTATTTCTATCCGAGAAACAAAGCACATATTTTCTCTATCACCAAATACATTCTTAAAACACTCAAAGAACCAAGACCATGATTTATCATTTCCTGAATCAACAATATCATATGCAAATGACAAAATACTACTACAAATATACATAATTGTTACTATAAACATAACATATATATGTTACATATTAAATAATAGTTTGAACATACCTCCCGGATCCAATGTACTAGTTATCAACATGGTACCTTCATAAGTTGATTTTAAATGTGTGCCATCAACTATCACTATCGTCTGACAATACTCTCATCCTCTGACGATGACATCTAGTGCGGTAAACGAATATAAAAACGATTCTCCTCTATCTTTTTAAAGTTACCAATTGTTCTTGAATATGTTTTTCAAGATATACAAATGTATTGAAATTTTTTCATATGATTCTACAGGGTCACCTCTCAGAAGCGTGAAAGCTCTCTACTTACCTCTCCAGGCTTGCATGTATGTCAATGAAATTTTATGTTCCCTTTTCATATCCGTTTGTATGCCCTTTGGTGTGTAAATGTTTTTTGTATCATCATACTTTTCCACTAACATTGCACCAAGCACACCAGTAGTAGACTACCTCTTTGAACAAAGTCTATCCTTCTCTGGACATGTGTGGGTGTCGTAGATTTTCTAACTTTGAATAATTTAGATTTATTCAAACAAGACGACTTAAAAATTCATGAACAAGCATCGGTAGGAAATTTTAGACAATAACTGTGTATGAAAAATATCGTCAATAGGACAAAAAATTGAACAAAATTATATAGATAAATTTAATTATTTTTAATAAGTCTAATTTGGTAGTACTTGAACTAACAACAATGAAACGAAACTCCCTCAAATGTGCATACCTCTGCATCACTTCAGATAGTATGTGCTTGTCTATGTAAATCTGAGTTTCCACCATGCTGAGGGTCATTGATTATTTCACATCCTTTGTTTTCTACATTATAATCATCTACAATTGGATCCATACCCCTCAAACATATTGCATTCGACGTTACAAACGCTTGCCTTGAATTTGTTTGCATAGTCGTCTAGTAAATGTTTTGGGTACCAATTTGGTATTCAATGGTTTCCATAGTTCTATTTTCACATGTTACACATAATGGATATTTTAAAAAGAAATCTGAATTCACTCTTTTCTGATCTAAATAGACTTGTACTCCCATATACTTATGAATGCTCATCGGAAGGCATCGATCACTCACAAAATATTTTATTACCAACTCAAATATTGTTGTGTCGATTCCTAATTGGAAAGCAATAGTCTTAATTAAGCCATCATATTTTGTGGTTGCATCATATATCACTCTTTCAATTTTGAAATCCACATACATTCCTGCGTCAGAGGTTCATAAATAGTTACACACAAATAACGCCATAAATAGAATTACAGTGGTATACTTTATGATACATGATGGTTTAATTAAGCTATTGGTTTAAATGATGTGCAGAATTGATATAAATATTGGTATAAATTATATTATAGAATGATATAAATTTATTGCTTTTCTTATTAAAAGTTAAACTGAGCAATTATTATGGTGTATATTAGGGTTACAAATTTGTTTACACTTCAAAATGATATACATTGTATAATATACACCATCATTTGCACCACAAAACAGCCTAATAATATCAATTAACAAACAACCCACTATCATATGACAAACAATACCAATTTATCATGCTTAATCAAAATAATTTATTAAATTCATTTAACATTTGTTGTTAAATTTTGTTTTCATTATATAAATAATACCATCATATACAAACAAAATTATACTATTGTTGAATTACTTTTTAACCGAATAGCACAAATAAAAAATTGTCAGTTACTATGCAAAATAAATTAAAAATGTTTTTTTAAAAAAAATTTAAGAGCATGCGCAAACTTCCATGCGCCTTACAAGGCACAACCGTTGTGCGTCTTACAAGACGCTGACAGCATGCGCCTTGTAAGACGCATAGAAGTTTGCGCCTTAATCATTTTGACCTGATTTACACGACGTTAATTTGGACGTAAAAATGTTGCCCTTTTGGTTCTCAACTCAATTTTGTTACCCTTTTGAAATTTTTAGTCAATTTTCTTGCCTTTTTGGCTCCGAACTCTTAAGTTTTTTGCCCTTCGATTATCTCTTGATGAATCTTCGCCACCAAGTTGAACTTCATTCTTCATATCTTGATAAATTTGTACCAAATTAATTTGACCATTTCTCTTTGGTGAATCTTATATATTGCCTTAAACTTTCTTTTCATCATAATGAACATGTGTTTGACTATTATGACATAAGAAGAAATGTTGAAGAATATATCTATAATCTTTATCAAAGTAATAATCATAAATTGTCACATCACCTATTTTATGCCATCTCTTTACAACATGATTGATGAAGAAAATGAAGGAAATTTATTAAAAAGAGAAGATATATTGATAAAAAAAAAAACAGAAGGGTTATTTATAGATTGATTAATCATGAAAAACTCAGTAGAAGAAAGTTGAGGAGACATAATATCTAAGTAGAGAACACAAATAGATAGAGGTTTTTTATAACTTATGAAACATTATTAGATATAATAATTTATTATATAACTAGTAAAATTATCTGCGGTTCGCGCGAAAATTTAATATCACGAAATATATAAAATAATACTTAAAACCTATCAGTCACTAAAATTAAAACACTATATTATCTTACATAAAAGATTAATAATGTAAAGGAAACTGAAAATTATTACTCCCTCTGTCCACTATTGTTTGTCAGGATTAGGGTTGGCAAGGCGACGGGGACGGGGACTGGGGGACGGGACAGGGCAGGGGACTCCTTGGCCGGGATTTTGGGGGGACCGGGATTGGGGGGATAAAAATTCGTCCCATCCCGTCCCACTATATATACGGGATGTGACGGGGTTTGGCGGGACGGGATGGGATGGGACGGGGGATTATTTTTTTTTATATGTTTATTTATTTGTATTAAAATTATATGTTATTGAATAGCATTTTTAGTTTATTTAGTTTTCAATAACATTTTTAGCTAATAAAAAATGCTTAAGTTTTCAAATTTCAAATTTCAAGTTTCAAGTTTCAAGTTTCAAGTTTCAAGTTTCAAATTTGAGAAGTTCAAATTTGTATTTTAAATATATTAAAAGAATATAACTTGAAATTTCAAATGTCAAATTTCAATTTTTAAATTAAGTATTTTAAAGTTAGTATTTTAAAATTAAAATTAAAATGCAAGACAATAGTTATATAAAAAAGACTTGAATAAAGCCTTCAAATTTATTCAATAAAATCTAATTGCAACTTAGAACTTAGAAGTTACAATTTACAAATATTAATGGAGTAACTAATCTACGCAACCACCTTCTAGGAAGGGTTCTGTTTCAATAAGTTCTCATATGAATATTAGATGAGTAACTAATTTACGCAACCACCTTCTAGGAAGGGTTCTGTTTCAATTAGTTCTCAGTAGTAATCTAATATTTGTATTCTCCTTTAAAATTCAATTCTAATTGTCGCATCATATCGACGGTAACATCCTCCGGTGTTGACAAACTTGCTAGAAACTCTTGTGACTCTAATTCATCATCACTAGATCCAATTACCGCATTAATTCAAGCTTCTTGTTTGGAACTTAACCTTGGCAAATTATAATTCCTCCTCTCGGCGTTGACCCAGTCTCTAAATAAAACTGATGTTTCCAAACTTTCTTCCGCCAATGAATGTCTATGATCGCCAAGTTGAAACCTTGTCGCACTAAAAGCAGCCTCTGATGCAACTGATGAAGCTTGAATAGCTAGAACATCATGAACCATTTTGCTCAAAGTTGGAATTGCAACGCTCCGCCTCCTTCACCGTGCTAATAAATCTTCATTGCCATCTCCGTCTTCCACTGTTTCTAAAGACTGATTAAGATATTCTTCAAAATTATCATGGTTAGTAGAATTAAGACCAAGAAAAACCCGTATATAACTTGAAATTCGAGCTTTACTCTGACGATTAGAAGTTTGACCAACTTCTCCTTGAGTATTTCCTGTAGTTCTATATTTTTCATACAAAACTTTTGCTTCTACTTTTATGCTAGACTTACACATTTCACAAGTTGGATTTTATTCCGGTAAAATTTCTAAAGTATCATAAAAAGTGTCAACAAGTCCCTGCACACCTCGTAATTTATAGTCAGGATGAAGTAAAGTAACAGTTAAAAAAATTGAGGAATAGGAAAAAAATATTTTTAAAATATTTCAATCATACCTTCAATTGCAACTCTAAATTTTTCAATTTTTTTGTATTTAGAAAATTGAATTGAAATAGCACAAATATTTATTAATACGATGAAATAGTAGGATAATAAATTCCAAAAAACATGGTTGTAGCATCATAAAAAGTCTTAAAAATTCTAATAGTTCATTAGTTTCTTCCCAATCTTCTTCACAAATTCTCTCTAATGGGTCAGCATTATGAGCATTAAACACCATTTGTATGGGTCCTTTATATTCGTAAGCAACTGAAAACATCTCGTAAAAAAATTCACCTTGTTTTAATATGTCTTGAAAATTTTTCTTGGTAGCAAATCACATAGTACATTGGCTCATTAAATTCCCTAATTCTAGCAACTCTATGAACATAAAAAATCTAGGCAACAACATATTCAATTTTCATACAATCACATTTAAATAATGAAATACCATCTTGTACAACTAAATTTAATGTATGTGCAACACATCTAACATGGAAAGAATTAATATCAATTGGACATAATCTAGTTTTTAACATACTGACAACGTCTGTATTATTAGATGCATTATCTAATGCGACAGACATTACTTTATCTATAAGCATGTAATAATCTAGAATACTCAAAATATTTGAAGCTAAATATGCACCAGTTTTTTTCTCTACACATTCTTTATAACTTAAGATTCTTTTTTGCAAATTCCAATTATGATCAATCCAATGTGCTGTAACAGTTAAATAATCACGTCCATTAACACTACGATCCATGTCCGAAGTTATAGACATTCTACAATCTAATATGCTAAATATACAACGAAGATATTGACAATGTTTACCTTGATATACAAAAACATTAGATTTAACAATATTTCCTGAAAAACCTCTATAAGTAGGATTATAAGTATGTTGAATATATTCAATAAAATCGGGATGTGAAGGAAAACTATAAGGCAAACCACAAACAGAAACCATTTTAGCTAAATTTTCGCGATCTCTTTCCTTATTATATTTACGTTGTATTAGTGGACCACCGGGGTTAGAAGGATTTAATGTTCCTTGAACCATGTTAGAAGCCCCTACCGATTCATTAACATTAATATCAAAATCATTAACTGGAATTCCTTTTTTTCTATCGGCTAATGATTTAGCTTCTTTATATTGAATCGGCACACAAGATAACAAATGTCTATTTAAGCTCCCCGTCCCACCTTGACCTCCACCTTGTTTATGTTTAAAAAGTTGCTTACACTTATTACAAATAGCAATAGAGTTTTCCTTATCTAAAGTCATAAATTGCCACACAACAGAAGTTTTAGTGCGTTGATACTTCACCTTCTCCCTTGTAGGAGGTATAAGGGGTGGGCATCCACAATTTTGTTCCGTTGAATTTGTAATTTCATTTGGAACTTCTGTCACCGGACTAGTAGGTGTATCTTCTAATTCCTCTTCTCCCGAATCAACTTCTACTTCTTCACCTGAATTTTCATCAAAATAAGGATTAATATCACCATAAAATTGTTGTAAAATTTCATGATCAAGTTGAACATTTGAATCAATATCATAAAAAGTATCATCAACATAAGTAGAATCATTTGTATTAAATCTAACTCTAGACATTGATTTAGAAGAAGTACCACCACATTTACTCTTATTTTTTTCCTTACTACTTTTTTTATTAAAATTAATTAATTTACTAATGCCACTTGGTTCTTTCTCTTTTCCTTTACCGTTATCTTTTTTGCTAGAACTCATACTTAATTATATGTAAAGTGTAATATAAAAATAATAATAACACAAAAATTAATGACAAAAAATAAAATATAAATATTATGAAACGAATGTACCAAACGTCTGCGTTAATAGCAAACGTTATAACCAATTCTTGAAGCTTGTAGTCTGGAACTCCAATACTTGATAGCAAATATGAGAATAATATATATTATGATATAATATGAAAATTTAGAATTGAAATATATGTATTATAATAATATGAGACTTAAATGGAATAAAAAATTAAGACTTAAGATTGAGAGGATATAGAAATAGATGAGAGAATAGATGATTTTGTAAGAAATAATAAGGGATAGAGGGGTATTTATAATATTAAAAATGGGTTAAAGTGTATTTATGACAACTTGAGGATTTAAATTAAAATATTAAAAGTAGGGGGGTGTTGGGGAAGTACAAAAAGTGGAATAAATCCGTTGGGGGCCCACTAGCCGTTGCCCCAACAGTTGGCAACGGATACAATTAAAAAAAAAAGGGGGATCCCGCAAAATCGGCCGGTTCAACCGAGCCGGGACCGGGCCGGGTCGACCGGGACCAAAGGGTGAATCGGACCGGTTCCGGTCCCCTAACCCGTGATCCCCCCATCCCACGAGAATCGACGGGATCGGGTCCGGTGAGATGGTTCTCGAATCGATCGCGGGCCGACCCGATCCCCCTACCAGGCCTAGTCAGGATAAAATCATGCACAACCCTTAAGAAAAATTTAACATAAGGTGCAATTTGACTATATAACCCTACCATCAATCATTATTAAAATGGTTTGTACTTTTTGAAAACGGTAAAAGCAACTTTTTTTCACATTAAAGTAGTCTTGTAACTTTAAAATGACCACTTTTTGAAACCAGTAGTTATGTAATTATTAAGGGTAGAATTGGAAAAAAGTGACTATTGTTTCTTGATTGTTTAAATTGACAATTAATTTTGGACAACTATTTTTAGTATACATGACAAACAATAGTGGACGGAGGAAATACATCTTATCATTTATCCTTTATAATATAAGCATAAATTAATGACTGTAAAAATACATATCAGGCTCTGTAACATAAGCAATGATGTCACTGAGCCCTCAACATGAGTAAAATACACAAATATTTAATTGTGAAGAAGAAGAAGAAGAGGTTCAGAATTTTCGTTGTTTTAGAATGAGAGGAAATCTCTATATTCATAGACAACAAATAGTAGTGTGAACGAATATTTATTGTGATTTGTGCATTATCGGAAATGTTACATCTATTTGGAAAAGTTGCAACCCTTCAAAAAGGTCACAACCTTTCATAAAAGTCACAACTTTTTATAAAAATCGCAACTCTTCATTAAAATCGCAACTTTTCATAAAAGTCGCAACTCTTCATTTAAGTCGCAACTTTTCATAAATGTCACAACTTTCATTAAAAGGAAAGGTTAATTTTGGAAATAAATAAATTAAAAGTGAATTCTGATTTGTGGTGGCGCCACGTAGGCGGGCCTAAGGTTCTCTTTTATATATATATATATGATTATTTAATTAAAAAAAGGATGAATAAAATTCAAAAAAAAAAGAAGAGAAAAAAGATAAATATGAATGGTGGTAATGTCACATCACCTTGTCTATATCTAATTTTATTATATATATATATATATATATATATATATATAGATTTAACGTGGGACACTTGCTAAAGCTCCAACCCAAGCCTATTGTCAATCACTGTTTTTTTTTTTTTAATTGGACATTTTATTCATCTTTCAAACAAAAAGTACAAAAGGGGTTTAGATATCTTTACAAGTTTCCCCGACTTTGCTGATAGACAAGACTATCTAAGACATCTTGAAAGATGATGTAAATGCGATAATGAGGAACACCGATCCTCCAAAAAGGGCAAAATAGGCCTAGACTAATATGCACAACTAAGGGGGGGGGGGGGGGGGGCATAAGTGATTTCTGCTTTCTTTTTGTTGGTTGTACGAAGATTGGGAAGCCCCAATCTGTCAATCACTGTACCTTCTCAAAAATACTTCCTCTGAGAAACATACACAACTTTTAAAAATATGGAAAGCTATGTTTCATATTCTCCTCCTGTCACATTTGTTTTATTATCTCTTGTCATATCGATAGAACATAATAAGATCGTGTCAACACAACCCCCCTCAACGAGGCATGGTTTAACAACATCTCATTCTATTTCTATTCAATCAGTAGCTAAATTTTCTAGTACATTTCAAAATTACTAGCAAAAAATGACATTAGCCATAAATGCCAAAACACAATTACAAATGAATTCCTTCTCAACATACCCCAGCCCACGCGAAGCCACTGCACTGCTTTTTAAGAAAATACATAGGAAAAAGAAAACCCCATAGCTCATAGCCAGGTTGCCTACAACTAATCAGCAGCCATAAAAGGGTCTGTATCACCCAGATCAGCCATTAATGGTTCCAAGTCTGCTACATCTTCATCTTCTTGGGCAAAGTGGGAAATGGAAGCGTTAATATATCTGGTTTCTTGTACACAGAATCTTTGATGAACACAAAGTTACCTTCGGCTCCTGGAACCTGTAAAGGAACATTTTAATAGCAGGCTTGAGTTATCAACCAAAAGAACTGGCATCATACTAAAGAAACTTCTTTACAAGATCAAAATAGTTTTGTTACAGTCCCATGTAAGGGATCAAAATCACGCTTTTCTCCAAATTCACAGTTCCAAGAAGGTGAAGTAAACTGCACTAGTTGTCATATAACTGCATACTCTTTCAGTTTTTTTTGATAGGTAACTAATATTAATTAGAAAGCACATGGGAGAGGTCAAATTTTTTTTATAAGGTTAATTTCACCAATAAAGTACCTAGAGGACTCAAAACAACAGCACAGGGGAGAGGTTTATTATGTTGATTGCCAACGGTAAGTATCAACTCCTGAGTAATTCACAATTCACACCCCTAATGTATGCTCTCTTTTGTTTACACCCTAATCTCCTTAGGGGTCGTTTGGTAGAGTGTATTAGTAAAAATATGCATGCATTAGCTTTGTGTATTAGTAGTTCCTTGTTTGGTATACCTTTTTTTTTTTTTGATGATAAGGGAAACCTGTAGCCGCTATCCTTGGGTGCGCACAGGGTAAAAAATTCGTTCCTATGCAATAGCTCACAAACCACATAGGAGAGGCAACCCGCACTAGGCAAGCCCGGTGTAAGTCATTAGAAATTATAGGATAAGGTGTAAGTCATAAAAAAACGCATACATTAGGGGTGCAAATCGCAAATTACTCATCAACTCTAACTCTCTCCTTTTTTGGTAAGTTACAATTCTTTTTTAGTCAAGACGAGTTTGAATGCATAGAATTTCATATGAGAGATTGCACAAAAGGAGAATTGTATTTAAACTAACACACTGATAAGTTTCATATCCACTTGTTTCAAGTTTAGAAAGAAACAGAGAGGATATTCAAAATCTTGCCTGGCCTTTGACCCACATCAAGTTTCTGGCAGGATCAATATTGTAGACCCAAACATTTTTAACAGTTCGTTGCACTCCACCCATGCGGCCAGGCATCTTTTTCCCTTTAAATACCTATTAAGGAGAAAAAAAAAACAAATGTAGAGAGGAAGCTTGTAACATTAACTAGATTACCCAATGGCATTTTCCAAAAGCAACTGATCGTTTAATTCAAATCACATGCTCAGCCGAATCAGTTAATCATAGAAACTTTGGGTGACTATCAAATGCAACTTCAGCAATGCAAGTTATCTGCCCCAGATGAGAGGTTAAAGCTCCCAACTACTTTAGAATGTCACAGGCTATTGTCTATACTATAGACCACAAGGGGTCAAACTCAATGACATGATGGAGGATTGCATTAGCATACTTCTAGAAGTGGCCCATAGTGTATTAGAAGTTATCTGGCAAAGAAATTCATAGAAACAAGAAATAATTGTTACTCCATAAGAATGGTTGTTTTTTTGTAAACTCAATCTGCCCCAAAAAAGTGTGTGAGGGATGGGGTGGGGGTTTCAAAATTCTGTAATACCATGTAAGTTCAAATTTATTGTAACACACCCTTGATGTATAAAACTCAACTCTTGATTGAAACAAGCCCCATATCTGGTATTAACAACTCACCACACAGCTATTTTCATGGAAGTTTCAATAGTCCCCACAAAAATCTCAGCAAATGAACTTTGTCCACGACATTGTGGATGAGCATGTTTTGGCACTTGTAAGCGGTAAATTTAGTTTCTTATTAGTTGTTTTTCTGTTTCTCCATAATTTTATAGTTGGAAAGCAATCAGAATTGGAAGGGTGAGATCAAAATGACAAAGAGAAGATGAAGGATTTACCAGCTCATGAGAATAAACGGAGAAGTCCTTATCAAAAAGAAAATAGGGAAAAATAGTATTCAAATTTCATTTTTGTGCAATTAACATGAGTTCACCTGGCCTCAGTGAGATAAGCCACATAACCTACTTGAAGCATCTATAATGCAACTTTTTGACATGAGTTAAAAGTTCTTACATTGAGTAGTCACTACTTCCACTACTGAATGATTTATACAGTCAAAATACACAATTCGATCCAATCCATTTCAATAAACAAGATGTGTCTAGGAGGTCAAATGTGCAATACCAAGTATTTTCCAAAAGAAAAGCAGCATAGTAACTAACAATTATGAACCAGGGGAGTATGACAAACAACAGAAGTCTAGAAGAGAAACAAAATGGAAATGTCTTCTGTTTTTAGTCAAGTAAAAGTATTTCCATTATAAACATGGCCAGAAATCTGACCATATATACAAGGGGTATACCAAAAAGTAAAGAATCTACAAAAGGACACGATTCTCTACAAACTCCACCCAATCATCTATACAAAAAGGAACTTTATGGGTGCACCAAAAGAAAATAAGGGGTTGGAAACTACTCCTCAATGGAGTAAAACTCGACTCTACACCCTTAGAAGCTCTCCTATTTCTCTCCCTCCATGCAACCCACATCAATTCAAGAGGAACCACATTCCAATATCAACGTTTTCTCCTCCTCCTCAAACTCTTCCAACATAACATCAATTCTTTCACAGTTATTTGGCATTGCCCAAGAAATTTTAAACCACAAACATATTAGCCATAATGTAGGTAGCAATGTAGAAGAAGATGATCCACCTCCTTGCCTGTCTTCTTGCACATGAAACACCAGTTGACAAAAACAATCCTCTTTCTAAGGTTTCCACAGTCAAAATCACCCATCTAGTAGCTAGCCAAGTGATAAAAAAGACACCTACCTCGACACCAGTATAACTAATTAGAGAGGACCTTCGACCTTTTACAAAAATTAAGAATTTATGAAGCACAAACGTATGGTTTCTTATAAAGTTCTTTTAAATCTGTCTGATTGAGATATCCATATTTCAAAAGGATAATGTTTCTTCCTTTTGGTGATTCCAAGTCTTGACAATAAATAATTAGTTAGAGAAGGACTCAAAACCAGATCTGATATTCACTCACACCAATTATGATTTGAAAACATAATCATGTTGACCCCACGAAAAATATAGAATGTTCAGCAGATACTATCGTGGGGTGACATTCAGAAGACTTTAAATTGCTATTTCTAAATAGTAGGTGCAAGGGGTAGAATCTTCAATTGTGTTGGTGTTGGAAGGCGAGTTGTTTATAAAACTATAGCTCCAAGATTTTTCCATCTGTCTACATCTCCAAGTTTACTTCATTTTGTAATTTCCAACATTCTATGTGGCCACAACTATTTCTCTTTATAGCAGGATTCACCCTTACTCAATGGAAGTACATTCTTCTCTCAACAACCACAAAGGTGTTAGCTTGCTTCCACTGTTGGAGGTAGGCGAAAGGTCATGTAACTAAGGAGATTCAAGCGTTCAACTTTCCACCTCATTCATCAATCAAAAAGCACAAGGTTTAAGAAAATCACATAAACTAGGCATAGAAGAGGATGCTTCCTTATTCAATTAGGTATATCAAAAGCTGCAAAATCAAACTCGAAAGACTCAAAATCGAGCATTCCCCTTCCTACAATCAAAAGTTGATTCAAAATTGGATTATACTTTGAGGAAGGTCCATCTCAAAATAATATGTAAACAACCTCTAGAACTAGGAAATCTCTTTAGACTGAATAACTGTTTTCTTGTTCTGAATGGGTGTAAGATTCCGTTGCTAATTGGAACATGCTCTATCCCAAAGAATTGATCTTATGAAATGAAAAGAACGATTGTCAATGAAGGTCACAATACGTACTTTTCAAACATAATCCCCAGCATAAGAGAATTCCACATGAGACTCCTCATTAAACTCCATTAAGGACTTGGCGTTTTCTGTCTCACTTCAGCCCACTCCATTTACTGGGCCCAAAGATATTACTCCTGAGACCTGGCCTAAATATCTTCTTTTAGTTAAGTAAGCTACATGGTCCCCACCCTTCCAGATTGACGCATGTGGGTCATCACATGTCACCATACCGTTTTTCCTAGCTGTGCCTCGTCAGTATCGCTCCTCCTTATACCCAGTGGAATATTTTCAACTATCCATTGGGTAAAAGAATTTGTCAAAGCTTCCTCTCCAAAGGCTATTCTCATCGGAACCTCTGTCCAAAGTTGCATCGTGAACAAGACACCTTCGTTTTTTACCGTTACTTCCTTCAGAATGTTGGTCCCATCCCCACGAACTTTGATCCTAGCCCATTTGACGTGATTTCGCAACGTGATTTTTTCCGCTGTTTCAGCCCAGCCCCCGCAGTGTTCTCCGATGATCTTAAAAGTTTTCTTGGATCAAAGTTGGAGAGGGAAGCCGACGATCCTTACCCATGTCGTTTTGGGTCTATTCATTAAATCAGATGTTCCTACAGAGGGATTCCACCATCGAAGCTTTACTGGGGGCTGTCATTCAGATCCAGTCTCCTACCATGACTTGCTCTGCTATGAGCTTCGATGAGAACTCAAATAAAGAGTCCATTCCCCATTTCCCATATGTTTAATCCATGAGCTTGTTTCCAATGATTGCTAGCCCACCTTCTAATTCAGAGAGATTGCAGAAGCATTAAAGGCTCCCACAAAATTCCACTTTAAAATCTCAATTTGGCAGAGGGAATTTTAAATTTTATTGGGATACGTGCCTGGGAACATTTTTTACCAATTATTTTTTTTACCAAAAAGGTTACTTTGTCAAAGACATCTTGAAGCGCATGAAATTTGACCGCTCCAAGTTAAGAAGTTAGGGGCAGTTTGGTTACTGGTTAGAGTTATGTAGGTATTAGTTATACAGGGTTTAGTTATACAGGTATTAGTGATGCAGGTATTAATTATGCAGAGTTTAGTTATGCAGGTATTAATTATGCAGGGTTTAGTTATGCAGATATTAATTATGCAGGGTTTAATTATGCGGGTATTAGTTATGTAGGTATTATTTAGTTATGTAGAGATTACAATACATGAATTATTAACTATTATATTAAACTTGTAGTAAATTATTAATATATATTATTTACAAAATAATAATACATGCTAATAAAATGTGGAATATATTGAATAATATACAATGCTAATATATGTTTTTTTTTTAATCAACATTGGACCATGTCCATTTATTCATCAAATAAAAATGTGTCCAAACAAGGTCCAAGAGTGACCAAGTCGGTTAACAAAATAGACAAAACAAAAACAACTAAACTGAAATAATCTAATTTGGAAACAAAAAAATCCTAAACTGATAAAACAACTCCAGCATAATGCTAATATTTGATTAGCATTATGTACCGTCAAAAAAATATACAATCAAATCTCTAATATTAAAAAAATATTTATATTTGCATAAATAAATAAAAACGGTAAATATATTTAAAAAAATGAAAATAGTCTATATATAAAAAGAAATAAAAACAACAAACGTAGATAGGAAAATAGTAAAGTTTCCAATTAAATAAAATAAAATAAATTAAAAGAAATGAAAATGATCTATATATAAAAAGAAACAAAAACAACAAACGTATATAGGAAACAGTAAAGTTTCCAATTAAAAAAATAAAATAAATTAATAGGGTAAATATGTAATTTATCATTTTAATACATGTATAACTAATACCCACATAACTTATTCCACCTTCTACTGCATAACTTTATACATAGATTCCCTCATAAGTTATGTTGATATTAATTATGTAGGACTACAAAAAATGCAACCAAACACCGTATAAATTAATACATGAATAACTTTTATACAACATTTAAATTCTTACCAACCAAACATGGTATAAGTTATGTTAACTTTTATACCTAATACAAAACTTCTACCAAACACAGTAAAGCTAATGCAACTTTTTATACATGAATAAGATGTCTCTTATACAGTAACCAAACGACCCCTTATAGCACATTGGAAGAGTATAACCATGGAAATCTTAGCGTGTGTTCAAACAAAAGTTTATAGGAACTTTCTGGATGTGAAAATGTTTACGCTCCAACACCTCAAAATTCTAGTTCTTACTCTACCATGAATACGGGTGTTCACGGGTCGGTTTGATCGGTTATTGGTCAAAATCAAAACCAAACTAACTTAATCGGTTTTAAAATTATCAAAACCAAACCAAATCAAATATAATATACATTTTTCGGTTTGGTGGTTATCAGTTTTGGTTTGGTTTGGTTCGGTTATTAACCATACACAAAAATAAAAGAAATAATTTATTCAAAATGTGAAAAAAGTGACAACAATCCATTCAAAACAAAAAATAGTTAAAATGACTTAAATTACTGAACTTTCGATCACTAAATTTACTATCACTAAAACTTTAAAGTTCTCTATATTGACCTAAAAGGAAAAGACAATAACATTTTCAGTCCCATAAAGAATTGTCATAAACACTCATATACATGAAATCAATAGGATAAATGTTTTCATCTTGGACATTTTTGCTTTCAATAAGTAAATTATAAAGAAATTTTAATGAAAATATATATAAGATCTTTAAATGGTTTATAAAAATAATATATTAAGTATGCATAATAATAAAAATATATGTATATAATTCATCGGTTTGGTTATTTCTTAGATTTTTACGAATAAAACCATAACCAAACCAAATACTATCGGTTTTCAAAAATCTAAAACCAAACCAAACTAAATCCAAAAAAAATCGGTTTTGTTTTATTGGTTGGGTTCGATTTTTCGATTTGGATCGATTTTTATCCAAACCGTGAACACCCCTAACCATGAACAATGTTCTCCCCCCTCCCCCTGCTCACATTGATGTATCATCCATCAAACTCAAAATCAAGACTTCACCAATTTCATATTTTTATCAGAAATGGTAAAATTTAATTACATCAAAATCACCAAGATGGTACATACATGTGTGTAATTACATAAACGAAGAACTTGGTTCCTTTATTGCACATGTAAGGAACTAAGGAAACATATCAACCTATCTGCATCCTTTACATAAAAAATTTAACCAAAAATCCAAAGTTGATATACATTTTTTTACAACTAAAATTGACATACATTTATATTTGTACTTTAGAATGTTTTCCTTCTTACCCACAAAAATTCTCTGATTTCTTTCATTCCAGATCGGCCACCAAGTATCTGCTAGTATGGAAGACCATATAGCCATGACGTTCCTCCTCAATCCTCTCATGTGCCAGCTACTGATAAACTCTATTGACATGCTCCAATTAATGCCTAAGCTGCTGAAGAACATACTCCAGAGATTTCACCAAGTTCATATCCCTCATTTTCATATTTATTTTTGTTGAATCATATCCCTCATCTTCGTATCACTAGTAAAAGCCCACCAACGCCCATATTATCTAGAGCTATTTGCACCATCTTCAATCAATATTTACAAACTGTAAGCAGCCTATAAAACATTTAATAGTGACAACGTACTTTATTTTACATTGTGGAGGAAACAATAGAAAGGGAGGAGAAACACAACTAAGCTATGTTCAACAAGTTATTGCTAGAAGATTTTTTAAAACACTTCCACTGAAACATCATTTAGTTATTAGTTCACAATATCTACTTTTCCTTCAAATAAGTAGCCAACAATTGCAATTTGATAACAGATTCACTTATCTATCATGTTTAAAACAATTAATATGATATACCAAGCATGCTATTAGAATATGGAAAGTGCCAACATATTCAATTGTATAAATAAAACTCATGCACTATAGCTTACAGGAAAAAATAAAGGAAAAAGAGGAGGTAATACCTACCTTTCCTGGAGCATCTCATTGCCCTGTAGAACCAATACTTCTATGGGATAATGAAGCACCATGTGATGCAGGCATACCTTTAAACCCCCATCTTTTCATCCCGCCCTACACACATTGAAACTCCCAATCTTTAGTACAGTTCATAGTATTAGATATATCCACTGAGAGAAAGATAATACTCAGAGTTCATTTTGCATAATAAGAGGTAGAAAGTAGAAAGGTGGTACAATTTTGTTCCACAAATAAAACAATCTCTCTCTTTCTACCATTAGCTAAGACTTAGAGAGTTCATATCCACAATATATAACAATAGCAAGCAATAATACTTCGAGACAAACTGCCAATGAACATAAGGAAATGTTCAATAAGCAAAAAAATTGAAAAATCCAAGTTGTCTGTAGGTTGGTTTATGAAAAATTCAACAAAGTGCGAACACATGGTCTCAAAAGAAGTATGAGATCAAAATATGAGTAATCCTCATCAAAGAATATCACTAGTGCTCGTTGTCCAAAGGTAGAAGTCAACACACCAGCTCCTAGCAACAACCACAAGCAGGGGTGTATATAAGGGGGTTCCCGGGTGCACGTGAACTCATGTTCCCCTCCCGAGATCATATATATAGTAGTGTCATATTTTTTTAAGAAAAAATATAGATGTGCGAACCCACACTTGAAGTATCATATAGTGCAGTGATTGAGTTCTTTCTTTAATCTTTCAAAATGTTCAAGTTTGTCAATTGATTCAACTGATCTCAATACCTACGATATGGAATATACATATCCATTTTTTTTTTGTAATAGTGCACCCATCATCTCGAAATCCTAGATACACCTCTGGCCACAAGGGTGTGGCCTAGTAGTCAATGAAATGGTTGAGAACTATGAAGTCTCTAGTTCAAATCCTAGTAGAGACAAAAAAAAAACACGAAGTGATTCATTCCGTTTGTCCTAGCTTTGATGAACAGAGTTACCTGATACTTGTTGCCAGTGGGAGGTGGCATGTATCCCGTAGAATAAGTCGAGGTGTGTGAAAGCTAGCCTGAACACCACGGCCATTAACAAAAAAAGGCTTTTTGATGTATTACCGGTTTTACCCATGATTGCATAACTCTACATGACAAAAACATTCATCACAATTTCACAATCATAACATACATACTACTTCTCACCATTTTGATTAATCCAATTACTTCTTTATAACCTAATTAGGATTAACCATGATTCTCTAATATTTTTTACATCAAAATCATTAGTTTATAATTATTAATTTAGAAAGCAACTTAGCTCCTGCTTGGCCATAGATTTTGGAGTACATTTTCAAAGAAAAATTGAAAACATTGTTTGATCATAAAATTTGGTCAAGTTTTGAAAATTTATCTTCAAAAAGATTCAAGTTCCAAAAATTGGCCTAGACTAGTTTTGGGGTGAATTTCACTTCCAACTTAAAAAAAAAATCCAAAGTAAAATGCATGTCAAACACAACTTCAAATTCCAAAACTCATTTTTCTCACATTTCAACTAAATCTAAGGCAAAATGCGCTTAATCTCGGTCTGAAGCTAGACATCTTAATGAACTGTCTGAAGACATAATAATATTTGATCAAAGACGGTCAATAAGTTAAGGACAAATAAGTACTTTCATATGCATTTTCCACATCTGTTTTTTACTTGTATGGATCTAAATTTGTTATTATTTAAGAAAGGTACCTAGTAAACAAATTATCTAAGAACTCTCTAGTTAACCAAAAATATCACTTTCCATTTCAGTTTTTTTTTGGCAAACACATTTTGTCATACTTCTCATAAATAATCCCTATCTGAACTTTGTGCAGTGCTTCATTGGACTACTTGGATAGAGACTGATTTCAAGGAGTACATATGACTCTAGATAGGTTATAATTTCTACTAATTTCAGAAATGTAGTTGTGGTCCATAACAAACTTTGAGTATCTTCTGGATAAGACTAGAGTCGAGTGGTTGAGAGCCAGTTTAATTTTATGTATGGGCAGCTTGTATATATTGATCATGAACATGAGCGTGGCACCTCTTTGTTGCCTTCTATTGATGAAATTTTAAGTACCACCAGTGAAAACTTCAGTTTCTTTTGATAATTATGCCTTACTGTCTTCTGGAGTCCATAAAACAATTAGCAATTCTACCTACTCCTTTAAATAGATATCTGGAAAGAAGCAGATGGCACAGTCAAGAACCAATGACATGAAACCTTAACATTATACTAACACAAAGGTATGAAAGGACTTCGAAGATGCCACGTACGAGAAGCCTTTTAGTCAAAACAGTAGAATCTAAAGAGTCAAGAACAGGGGAGAAAATACTTCGGTAAGGGGAAAGCTGCTTATATAGAACGTTAGCCCTTTTTCCTTTTAATATCTTATAGTACGGTGAACAGAACAGGTACAAAGAGCAATCAGTAAGACTAATCAAAGAATAAACACAACAAGATTACTCTTAACCTGAAAACCTTTCCCTCTTGTAATTCCAGCGACATCCACATACTGGCCCGGAACAAAATGTCGGACACTGATGCTTGTTCCAACTGGAAGAAGTGCATCTTCTGTAACAGGAAACTCCTTCAACTTTCTCTTCATGGGCACACCTTGTGTTCTAAAATGACCTACTTCAGGTTTTGTCAAATGCTTCTCCTTTTTGTGAGCACATCCAATCTAACTACCACCATAATAAAGATCAAGTAAACCACAGCACAGCACATCACAATGAGTAATTCATAGTCCTCCAAGCCATTTATTTAAACAAGTTCTTTAATTTCTGCTTTTTGTCAATCAGTAAATAACTTATTCAACCAATATCAAGTGTAAAGGCCAAAAAATTTTCCATTCTCAGGCTTGAAAACACGTTCACATGTGGTCCTCACAACTATTACTACCAAGCAATAATTACAAAAAATAACAGAACTCTTTCAGTGATGCTTGTGAATTACGGGTGCAAATAAATTAGTGATGGTTGAAGATTAGCATATCTTACCCTAATAAAAAATTTCGTTTTCAGGGAATCCAACCACCAAATCAGTTTTAGATAGCCCTTCTTATATTTTTACATTTTATAGGATAGGATAAAGATTCAGTGTTCAAGAAGAACCTGTAGTGCAGTGATGCCTTCTTTTTCGGGGATTTTGACCTGGGAAACAATGTTATCATCTAACCAAAGGATGGTGATGGGAACGCGTTCCCCCCATTTGTCCCATAGAGCTGTCATTCCACATTTGACGGCTATGGCTCCAGTACGCTTGGAGTTTGATCTCATAATTCCAGGTTTTCCTTCAATAATCCGAGTCCTTAGTTCCTCCACTTGGCTACTGCAAGCACTGAAGGTTCTGCACTGAGTTTCCGAAGCTGTGAAGGATAGAAGGATGCGGAGATGAGAATTGAGGCTTCTCGATGCGGCGGCTGCCATTGAGGGGCTCACTTCACCTCCCTCTTGATTGTCCTACACAAATTGATGAGTTGTTATTACTGGAAACTGCAGAGGAAGATGGAGAAGGACGAACAGGGCTTTGCTGATGCTCCTTTTTTCCGTAGGGTTTTAGACGTTAGACATTATGGGTATATTAATTTTATCTAAATTAAATAATAGATGGAAGATATATTATATAATATCATTGTTACGAATTTATAGGACTACAATATAAAATATAAAAAATCAAATAATGTGATATAATTATCAATTATTTTAGAAATTATAACAATAAAAAGTTGTTAGAGTAATGAAAATAAAAATTATTAAGATTTGATTTTTATGTGTCGTATAGTGTATAAATATTATGTGTATATAATATTTTAACTCTCTTTTTTTAAGAATATAATTTGATTGTTTTCATAATTTTATTCTTGTAAAAAATATTTTTGAAAAGCAAATAGATAAACAATGTAAAGAAAAGGTCTTAGAAAAAATTTCTAGCTTTAATACTTTTTATTCGTTCATTTTCCTTAAAAAAAGGTGTGACTATATTTCACTTATGATTCACACGAGATACATTTATAAGCAATATGTTGTTAATAAGTAATTTCTTATTAAAAAAACATAGTTCTTTTGAATATGTGAGTTTCCACCATTTACATATTTCAGATAATAAAATTAATAATCTTATGCAAGTGAGATATTAAAAAGTACAATGAAATTTTCTAAAATAGCTAAATACTTAGATATTTACTAACATGCCATCTTAATGTTGTCATTATTTGCTTTCAAAATAATCACTTTTTACAAATTTCAGATAATAAATTTAAATAATATTCATAAGTGAAATTAAAGAGTAAGATATAATTTTGGACAATAGCATAAAATAATGTCAAAATTTTGGAATCACTTTTCTAAGAGAAAATCTTTATATGTGTAGAGGAGTTTTATCTACATGGTAAATTCATGCATTATAAAAGAGGTTACAATATAACTTTAAATCTTGACTTCCTTGAAAAATTTAACACACCACTTTCCTTCATTTTTATCACAAGAAAACTCAAACTCCCCCAACTCAAAAGGAACTACAACATGCTATTTTGATTTTGTCATCATATATATATATATGCTTCATTTTGAAAAATGAAATTGAATACCTAATAAAAATTTTCAAGTATTCCAAAATCTTGATTCATATTATAATATTTCTTGAAATACATGAAGTCTTCAAAGAATTAAAATAATAATAAATAAAATAAAACATAAATAATATAATAAGAAAAAAAAGTTTACGAATACCCCTTTAAACAATGGCTTCCTTGAAAAAATGTAGCACACGACTTTCCTTTATTTTTATTACAAAATCAAGCTCCTACAACTAAAAAAAAATTATGGGAGAAATTACAAAATTAAGGAACTATGTATTCCAAAATCTTAATTCATATTAAAATATTCTATTACAATACATGAAGTCTTTAAAGGATTAAAATCAAAATAAAATATATAAAAAAAAACATAAATAATATAATAACAAAAAAAAAGTTATAAATACCCCTTTGAACATTGGCTTCCTTGAAAAATGTAGCACACAAATTTCCTTCATTTTTATTACAAGAAAAGTAAGCTCCTACAACTCAAATGAAATTAAAAGAGGAACTGCATATTCCAAAATCTTCATTCATATTAAAATATTCTAATGCAATATATGAAGTCTTCAAAGAGTTAAAATCACAATAAAGAAAAAAAAACATAAATAATATAATAACAAAAAAAAAAGATTACAAATACCCCTTTGAACACTGGCTTTCTTGAAAAAATGTAGCACACCACTTTCCTTCATTTTTATCACAAGCTAAGAAAACTCAAGCTCCTACAATTCAAAAGAAATTAAGTGAGGAACTATAAAATTAAAAAACTACGTATTTCAAAATCTTGATTCATATTAAAATATTCTACTGAAATGCATGAAGTCTTCAAAGGGTTGAAATCATAATAAAGCAAAAAATAATAATAATAAAAGAGCATAAATAATATAATAACAAAAAATTTTACAAATACCCTTTGAACATTGGCTTCCTTGAAAAATGTGCACATCACTTTCCTTCATTTTGATTACAAGAAATCTCAAGCTTCTACAACTCAAAAGAAATTAAGTGAGGAACAACAAAATTATGAGAATTTTATGGAAATGAATGGATGGTTAAAAGGTTTGTGACCGATTTGAAATAATAATGACTAATAAGAATAACTCAATTAATAAAAAAACAAATGTGATCGAAATTTATCAAAATTTAAGAAGTGTTTTATTTTTTAATGAATGAAAGAAATATGCGATAAGGAAGAGGAGAGTTTTAGGAAAATATAATTAATAATATTAATGATGAAATTATAAAAAGAAGAAAAGAAAATATTTTTATTTTTCTTAAAAAAATTATGACAGCAAATTAAATGAGATTGATTGAGATAAAAGTTAATGAAAAAAAAATGTTTTTGGTAGTAGAAAAGGTTTTTCTTTAATAGAAAATTATTATAGACATAAAAGGTAAAATGAAGAATTTAAGGAAAATTAATAAATTATAATAATAGTGATGAGAAATGAAAAGTAATAAATTGTAGTAAGTAATGATGAGGAGAGATAAATAAGTTATTTAAATATATTTTTCCTTAATTTTATCATTTTAGAGATTTAAAAAATTCAAAAAATTAACAAAAAAGATTAATAGCAATCTGAATTCTGACCAAAGAGAAGTGTCACGTCACACTTTTATTATCCATCTTTATATAAGGAAAGTAATAAATTGTAATAATAGTGATGAGAAATGAAAAGTAATAAATTGTAGTGAGTAATGATGAGGAGAGATAAATAAGTTTTTTTAAATAATTATTTTCCTTATTTATCATATTTTAGAGATTTAAACAATTCAAAAAATTGAAATAAAAGATAAATAGCAATCATGTTCAAAGAGAGGTGCCATGTCACACTTTTATTATCCAGCCTTATATAGACTAGTTTTGACGCACGTGCATTGCGCGTGGATATCAAACTATGTACTACACTATTTTTAAAAATAATTTAAATATTATTAAATAAAAAATTAAGTAAGCAATTATAAAATAAGCGATAATGTATAAGTTCCTATGAGTAGTGAATGTAAACTTTCTTATGATTACTACTGAAAGTTAGTCACTCTTAAAATCGCTCAGTTATACCTCTTAAATTTAGGTTCTCCTCTCTGCCCCATAGTGCATTACTTAGTTATTATTGTATTGTTGGAGTTCTTACTTTTAATATAATAAACATAAATAAACAATTATATAAAATATATAAGATATACTAGATTGGATGTTTTTAGTTGGAGTATTATATTGATTTAACATTCATGTTAGGGAGTTTTCAAATTTCATTGAACTTAAGAGGAGAATAAAAAATATAAAAAAATCTTAGTTTTAAAATGTGAGGAAACCCCTCCATTTAAAGTTAACGAAGAAATTAACAACCCTTCGAAAAGGTCACAACTCATCGGAAAAGTCACAACTCTTTGGAAAAGTTGTAACCATTCAATGTGAAATGGGGTCTTCTTTTAATATCATATGATATAATATAATATAATATAATATAAATAAATAAATATAATATAATATAATATAAAATATAGAATACACACTGTAACGACATGTTCCCGTTATTATAGAAAAGCCATCGGGGAAAAATTTTGGGCCGAAAATTTTTTTGGTAGTAATTTGAGAATTCCTAGCCTAGTCTAGATTTGGACGAAATCGGAGTCAGTGAGGCCTAGGGAGATCGTAAAGAGTGAGAGATCTAAGTATGAATTTGATCGCATGAGTAGATAGCTAAGACGTTAAGGAACTCATACTACTTTACGGAATCGGGTCGGGCGAGTAGAATTCCCAAAACTGATCTTAGCATGAACGGATAGTTTCTGAGTTTCATGGGTTGAAGGTATGTTTTGAAATGGGGGTTTGAAACTCTAGTTTCAACTCTCTGTTTTCGTGTAGGCCGCTGTGGTGGGATTATTTCTGCCAGGGCGAGGCCGCTGTGGCGGGATAGTCGCGACTTAAGTCGGAAATAAATCCCAAAAACACCATTATTCTGCAATTTTCGTTCTTGAGAGCTAGGATATGAAGCAGGGCAAGTTCTTGATAGTTTTCCATTTCTTCTAGCACTAAAGGTAAGGATTTTACTCCCCTAATCCATTTTTTGATCCGTAGAACTTGAATTCTTGGTTAACTATTGTTAGGGGAGGGATTTGAACTGAAATTGATAGTGAGAAAAAGCCCTAGCTGCACCATAGGATCATGGGTTCGGTCTTGGGTTATTGGGTTTGCTATAATTCGGATAAATTCGACCTTAATTATTAATCCCTGCATTGAATTGATTGTTTCTAGACCTAGAACAAGTAGAAAGAATCAGTAAAGGGAAGAATCAAGTTTTTTAGGAGGATTCAAGCTTGGTTTCGAGGTAGGTGATGGTTTGATTTCATGTTTGTGTGATGTATGCTAGTATTTGCTTCATTGTAATACATGTATGTATGTGAATGTTACACTATTGATCACATCAAATGCGAATGAGTATGAATGAATGATTGTATGCCATAAATCAACAATTGATTGTATGATTATGAGAATGTACATTGTGATTGTGATTTGGCTTGTTGAATGGATCGGGTGTTGCGTTCCAACACACTAGCGGGATCGGAAGTCACGTACCGAGCATACACATTGGAATGGGTGTCACGTTTCGAGACACTAACTTGGATCGGGTGTCACGATCCGACACACTAACAGTTTGGGTATGGGTTCCATGAGAGGACCATTGACTTATCATAGGTCACCGTATTGTTGAAAATGTGAAATGCAACATTGCTTTTAAAATGATAACTGATATTATATTTGTTCGGTATATTGATGAGTCCAAGATTTGGGTATATTTAGGGATTTGTTTTGATACTTTTAGTGTCCTCAATTGCCTAATTTATGTTATAAACTGATGTTAAAGCATTGATTTTCAGGTATATGAGCTAAGGAGCAAGGCAAGGACACTACTAGGCGAAAATGAGCAAAACAAGTTGAAGAAGTGGAGAAAAGGGGATCCTGGTGATTGCCAAGACCACTCAATGAACCGCCGAGTGGCTCTTTAGCTCGTTTAATGTTCCAATGTGCCAGCCCTAGAGGAAGAAACTAAGTTGGTGACAGAAATGGGTAGTTGGCGAATCGCCAACCGGTTCCGCGACAACAAGTTGGATCGCCCAAAGTTATGAAACTTGGGATGCTGAGGATAAATGCGAAATGGCGATGAAAGTGAGCAAACGGTGGATCGATGAACCACTTGGCGAAGCACGACTCATCCTGCCGAGTGGACTTTTGAGCCAAAAAGCTGAAAAACTATAAATTGATTTTGGAAAGGAGCTTTGAGGGGTGGTTACATAGATATTGCAATTCCTTCTCAGATACCACAGTTCCCATTCTAGAGTAGAGTTTTTCTCTAAGTTTTTTAAGTGCTTATTGTAGAATTCTTGAGGATTTTGACTTGGGTCTTTGAATTGACCCTTTGGAAAACATTGTAAAGGCTTGGAGACTATTACCAGCTAATGGATAATCGAGTTGATAATTTTTTTAAATCTTTTTTATGATGTTTAGCTAAAACCCCAATTATTGGGGTGTGATCATATGATTATGGGTTGAATTAGCTTATGGGTATTGGCAATTTACTAACTTAAATGCTTAATTAAAGTGGGTTTAATCATTAGGTGAGTTTTAATTGATGAATTGTAGTTGCAAATGCAATTCTAATTTTGTGTTCTTAGCTTGCTCGAGAGAGAAGTTTTGGAACCAAAGCTTTTTATTAATGGTTTGTAAGTGTTGGATTGATGTGGGTTCAACTCGAGACAATGAATCCTAAACCCAATCCTACCCATCTAGCTCGAGAGAGTAGATGAATTAAGGTGTGGGACGTTCTTATTTGTTAAGATTGTTGATGTTCGAAAGAAATCACTTGATTCGGGATGGTTGTTCGAGAGAAAGCTATTTCACTCATAGCTTAGCCTACCCACTGATATTTAACTATTTATTAGTAGTTTCAATTACCCATATAGTGAAATTTGCCTATAATCGATCACATCCCGAGAATTCCTATCTATATTGTTATTTTCTATTGTTTGATTACATTGTAGCTGATAATTGCAAACCAAAACCCCCCATTTGACATTCATTGTCACCCCTTAGACTTGTTTAATATTTTTTTTTGATAATTTCCATTACTATAGCTATTTAGATCACGTTTGTACTTCATACTTGAATTTGAACACGTACCGCTCCCTGTGGGTTTGACCCCAACTCTTTGTTGGGTTTTATACTACTTAATGATCGTTCACACCTAGAATTGGATGAGGTGTGCTTGAAACATTAATCAAAATGGGGCCACTGCCGGGGAGTGATGTTGTTTAAAATTCTTTTATTGAAGTTAAAGTGTGATCTTTTTGGTTGTAGTTGAATCAACTTACTTTAGTTTTGTTTTATGTTGCTTGTGTTGAACAGAGGAAGAGATGAGCGTAAATGGGAGTAACAAGTGGGCCATCGAGACGATATTGGGAACCTTAATGATATGAATGACCCAATCCAATTGGGTGGTGTTGGTGCAATTCATCTACCCCCTGTTGATGGTAATGCAGTTCCATGTTATGAGCACAATGTTGCAGCTGCTCCAAATGAAAGGATTATATGGAGGGTTGACACATGAAGACCCTCATGAGCATATTAGGAACTTCGTGGATGTTTGTGGCCCATTCTCATTCAAGAACATATCACAAGAATCAGTCCGTCTCTGGTTGTTCCCTTTCTCTTTAATGGGTGAAGCTACAACATGGTTGGTTGAGTTACCAAGGGATTCCATCACTTCATAGGATGAACTTACTACATCATTTTCTATGAGATTCTTTCCCCTATCGAAGATGATGACGCTTGGAGACAACATCCAAGGTTTCAAACGCTTGGAGAGTGAGCCTATCCACGAGACGTGGCTGAGATTTAAGAAGTTGATACTTCAATGTCCGACTCACGGACTTCCAAACAATGTGCTACTATAATACTTCTATAGGAGCCTTGACTCAGTAAACAAAGGAGTTGTTGATCAACTTGTTCCCAGTGGTATAATGCAATAACCCTATGAAGTAGCGTCACAACTCCTTGATGGCATGACCAGGATTCACAGAGCATGGTATACTTGTAAGGACCAAGTGTCCCCTCTCACTTTTAGAATGACAAAAAAACAGATTGAAAAAGATCAAGAGAGGGACCAAAACATGGCCAAAACAATGACCCAACTGGATATCTTGGCGAAAAAATGTAATGGGTTAGTGGTGCAAAGAGTGTTAGTGTTGTTGGTGTTGGTGGAGTGAGTCTTGAGAAAGCTCATTTTGAAGCGCATTATAATAAGGAAGTGAAACTTCCTAGCTAATCAAGGAGGAGGATATCGAGTAAACTATCCAAGGCTGGGTGGAAACCCGAGTTGGAATAGAGATGAGGGATGAAGAGACCATGACAGAGAATGGCATGGTCGTAACGCCGCTTGGAAGGAAAAAGAGGGTGATAAGGAAATGTACGTCCCACCCCATGAGGGTCAAAAGCCTAAGGAGTCTGAAAATGTCCATACAGAAGACATACTCTCATGCATTCTCAACAAAGTTGAAGGTTCAGACAAAGTGTTGAAGGAGATGAAGGAGGATGCCTCTACAATTAATCAGAAGGTCACCTCCCATTCCGTGTCAATCAAGCAGTTGGAGACCTAAATGGGTCAAATTTCTTCTTATTTGAACCCAAGGACAAAATGGGGTCTGCCAAGTGATACCTTGGCAAACCCGAAGAATGATCCTTGAAAGGGTATTTTCATCGTGCCACGACATCAACTAAGGCGCTTCTTGGGAGGCAACCCAAGTTTTTGATTTTGAATAACGGGTGTTGATTGTGCAGGTTGAAAAGTGATAAGTGTTGGAAATTGGGTAGTTTGGCAAGCCAAAGTCCAGTTGGCGACACGCCGAACTAGTTGGCGGTCCCCGACTTGGACCGCCGTTGGAACCACCAAGCTTGAAGGGGAACTCTGTAAAAATTGGCGGGCTACATGCTCACTCGGTGACTCGCCAAACAGTTGGCGAGCCCGACTTTGTCTGTCGTTTAAACCCCCAAATTGCTGTGAGTCCTGTAAAACTCAGCGAGGTAAAATACCACTTGGCGCATTACCGAGTGGTTCAATGAGCATGATTTACCCTGCCGAAAGGAGCACAAACTGAAAGGTTTTAAAGGCCAAACAATTTAAAATTTCAAAATCTTTCATCCTCTCCCATTTTTAATCCCCGTACCATTACTCCCTACCTTTGATCTTTCATATTTTCCTTGTTTTAATCTCGCATTTTGTGAATTCTTTGCTCGGATTGTGGAACTTTGCCGCGTAGCGTTACAACTATTATTTTTGGCATTAACATTTGTTTTTCGAACCCCATAATCTAAATGTACAATTGAAATCGAATGCATCGGTAATTTGTTGTTGGTTTTTTTTGGGTAGTTGATTATAATCGTTGTTTAATTGTTGGATTGCTTGTAATGAGTTAAAATGAGTGCCTTATTGTGCGTAATTAGTTGATTCCCGTGTTCTTGCTTGTTAAAATCAAGTCTAAATTATTGGGTTGCGGTGTTTGTGTATTGGGTCTAGTGGGGTGAAGTCTAAGTAACTTCAGATTGTGCTAAATGACGTAATTTACCCAATGATGGAGCGTTTGACGTCATTCTTAATGGCAAAAGTCATCAAATGGCCAATTTTTGCCAAATCGAGAGAAGTCTGAGTACCCCGAGGGCATGGGTAGTATGAGTCTAACCTTAATTTTATGGTGTATGTGTTTAATTTTGTTTTCGGGTGTTGAGGGCTTGATTTTGAAAATTGGGGTGCCAAACTAGCACGTTGGGCCATTTGACGAGCTAAGTCGAGCTCGCCGCGTGGTTCGGCAGTTCGCCAAAGTCCCCCACAGATCGCCTTTAATTTCTAAGTATTCGGTAACTTTCAGCAAGATGCCTGAGCTTGTCGAGTTCACTCGGCGACTCGCTGAAAGGCCTTTTTGACCGCCCTTCTACTCCCCTAAATCCCTAAAATACACTGTAACTTTCGGCAAGCTACTTCTAGGTTGTCGATTGATATCGCCGATTCGCCGAATGGCCTTAAGCATTTACGACCTGTCTTGAATGTTTGAAATTTTTGTACTGGTACTTTCAGCGAGCCTAATCTGGCTCACCAAAGCAACTCGGCGACTTGCCGAACGGTTCGACGAGTCTTTCTGCAACATATTTCTAGAATTTTTTTCAAGTGTTTCTTTGTTGTTTTGCAGATATGGCTAGAACTAATTTGAATGATAGTGACATGCCGCCCCAAAAGCGGGCACGTGGAGTTGTCATTAATGAGGAAACAACTTCTTCCAAGGCTAAGGGCAAGAAATTACCTCCGCATGGAAGCAAGGGAAAGGGCAAAACGCCCATCGCTGAGACACCGGAGTCTAACTCCAGTGAGGAAGAGTCCTATGATTCTCAGGCTTCATTTTCTGAGCCTGAAAATGATCAATTATTTCATGCCCAGAGAGCAGAGCTTCGCTCCAAAGCTCGTCATGATTCGTCGAGGATTTCAGAGTCGACCCCTCTAGCTTCAACCCCATTGCTTCCTCCAGCGCAAATGGTGGTAGTTCAGGGTCTCCTTCCCTGGTCACTCAATCGGTTAAAGGCCAAGGGATTGAGGATCATTTTGGAGGAGAAGAGATTGTCCACAGATGGAGTAGTGGACATGCATCCAGATGTGTGGGACACTCTCAAGTATCACATATTCGAGATCTTTAACAGATCCCGTGGCCCATACATTCCGACATGGGTCAAGGTTATGCTACCTATAGTGACTTGGTGCCTCAGGGGAAGAAGAAGGCTAGTGCCTTCAAGCCAGTAGACTTTGTAATGGTCCGAGGGAGGAAAGTCAGATAAAGTAGTGATGATATATGTGTTTGAGAGAGCTACAGACTTCATACGTGAATACTTGAGTATGATCATATTGAAGACTCTAGATGACCTGAAAGGTTGGCTAGCCCCATTGATTTCTGACACCACCCCGAGGTGGATTGAGGCCGGAGCGCCTATAGAGAAAGACCTTAAAGTAGTTGCTAGATATTGGTTTGGATTCATTAGTAACTCGATTATGCCTTCCTAGAATGAGTCCATTCTCCACCACTCAAAGGTGACCTGCCTTGGGTCTATCATAGCCAGGAAATAGCTAAATTTTGGGGTTGATCATTGAGAAGGAGATGACCATGAGGGCCAAGCAGTGCTAGACATCCCTTCCCATTCCGGTACTAATCACAGAGTTATGTCTTCGGGCCGGAGTCCAACTTGATGAGAAGAGGGATGTCGAAGTTACACCCACATCTTCTACCAATATCAGGTGCATAGAGGCCGAATACACACAAGGAGGCTGATAGGAGGAGAACAACTCGAGTGGACACATCCGTAGAGGTTGATATCGATACACTACTTATAGAGGCAGTCTTGCCTACTCCGGCCTCTGGGCCTCCAGGTAGTCCTAGCTCTGCTCCTTTCGACACTCCTGAATATTCTACTACTCCCCCGCCCCCTAGATCTGGTACTGGTACATTTTCCTCCCGGCCTTCGATCACCCAGGTCATGCTTCTCAAGATGAGGTAGCTAGCCCACTCTGCTGATGTGCGTGCCTCCCGACTAGAGGCTGAGGTTCCCAGGATGATTGATAGAGATATTACTGTTGCATTGGCACCTCTCAAGGATTATATTGATGCCCTCATAGTGAGAGTATATGTTTGTGAGAGAGGGCGGGTGCTACCGATGCGGTGACGGCTTTGAAAGCCGATGTTTCTGAGCTGAAGAAGGATGTGGACCATCTGAAGTCTACATACTTTACTTCACTATTTGGGACGGTGGAGATCTCAGATGTGTCACGACCCAAGGGTACCTCCTAGACGTAACAAGGCACACAATGCCCCTAAAGGCACCATGTAAGCCACTTATCATTATCATCACATAAGTAAAGAACAATAAAGAGTAAAAATATATTTTTTAAGTCTTAATAAGTTTTCATAAAAGCAAAGAGGAAGTCTAGACAATGTCTCATTTAGCCATCTACTACAATCGAAGTCTCAAATAGGGTCACAACCCTTACAATAAAAATCCAAAAGTCTAATACAATGAAAGAAAAGGAACAACAAGATATCACTCATCCTCGGATCCATGAGGACTAACCACGAGCTACGAGAATAGTCGATCCAAGCTTGTATCAAAGAAAGATCACCTCAAACACTGGAACCTGCACTTTGTAGAAAATGTAGAAGAAATATAGGTTAGTACAAAAATGACTAAGTATGATAATCATGCATAAAACCATGAAAATATGTAAAAAAGGGACAATTTAGTAGAAGAACATGCACTTTATCAAGTTTGAGAATCATCATGAAAATGAAAGTGAAAGCATAATTCATGAGTATATTCAATATGTAAGTCATCACATCGTAATAGAAATCTACTATGAATACCCTCAAAGTCTACTTGTGCCATGCATAAGTAAGATCCCATAATCCTACCCATGATAAGTAAAGCTCCTTGAGCAATCATAGTTAATAATTCATCTTTTTAATTACATCAATAATAAGCCTTAACCGACATAGACCATGTGAGCTTAACATGGAATTTGGTGTCATGCCCCACACCTAAAAGAGGTGTCCTACTTGCCTAAGGTTGAACTAAATGTATTAGCTTTTAGGTGGATCCACTAGCTAAAGACCTATGAGGGCACATAGTTATGAAATAAGAAGATTGTTACTAGAAACCCAACCTTACTTAACGGGGGAGTTTCTATCTCATGAGATTAACCTTAGAAACCCAACCTTTCTTAATGGGAGAGCCTCTATCTCATATTCAATATCCACTTGGTGCTAAGCATTACTTCCCATAATTACATGTTTAGAGTCTTGAATTGAATTTATATGCATAAAAGAGTGTCTTACCCTCCATCCAATACATTTCATAAAAATAGCTCATAGATTCAATAGGTGAGAATGGACTTTCGATCTTAGAATGATCATATAGTAAGAAGAACTTTTACATCATGTACATTATGTGTTTATGAGAATGAACTTTCAATTAACACACTAATTAGATGATAATCATGTTCATAAGGTATATATATACAGAAGCCCACAATTTGGCATAATTCCCATGTTTTACCCTACTTGAGTCAAGGATCACATTCCCCCAACCACATCCAGGGTTACTTCATTAAGCATGGATAATAACATGATTCAATAAGCTAAATTACCACAAGTATAATTTCATACAATTGACCTTATTACAATTCACCCACACCACAAAGTCATAAATTAGGGATATGGGGATTTCATGGATTCATGGGAGATTTTATCATAAAAACATCATAGAACAGCAATTAAATCATACTATAAGATAATTAAATCATTAAAAATGTTTTTAGAAAGAATCCATGACTTGGAGTGAAAACCCTAGGTTTTGGAGAATTTGCTACTTTGAAATTGAAAGTTTGAGGGCTCCATGGATGGAAAGTATTCCATGAGTCAAATACTACCATACCTTAGGTGAGAAATACAACAAAATCATGAGAAAAGGCCTCTCTCTTCAAGACCTAACTTGATCTTCTTCTTCTTTGGGGTTCTAGAGAGAAGAGTTTGGAGAGGGTTTGGTTTTGATTTGGGTAGTTGAGATTTTATGAAGTGTTTAGTTAGTTAATGACTTAAAAAGTCTTATATAGGTCTATTAAAACAATATAAAATGACCCTACATTAAACTAACTTAATTAGGAATTACCTAAAGTACCCTTTACCTTGGCCGACCTTGGACAGAATTGCAGGTCCATCCATGCCCACCACTCACGGACCGTGAGTGGACCTACTGGCCATGTGCAGTCCGGGCGGTGGTAGCTCCGAAGCTCCCCACTTGGGGTCTTGACCTACGGATGCCTGCACACTGCCTCAACCGAGCGTGGACCCACGAGGTGTGGGTGCCATCCGTGGGTCACTACCTGGCATCCTTCGAGGTGTTTTTCTCAAGGACCCATGGTTGGTCCTTGGGCTTTAGACCTTGATATTTTAACACTAAAACATGAATTTTTAAGGTACGGAAGGTACGTTCAAGACTCTAACCCTAACGTCAAGCTTTAGTTAAGCCTATTAGTTTTATGTTAGACTCTAGTTTAGTTTACAAATTTCTGGAATGTTACAATATCTCACCTTTGGGAACATTCGTCCTTGAATGATGATCTAGATACCTTACGGAATTAAAGACTCAAGACTAGCAACCCAAAATGGATGAAACATCAAAATAATGCACAATTCCAAGGAGAAAGCATCAACTCCATCTCAAAACATAATCAATGCAATACAAGGGAGTAACAACTACATCTAACAACCCAAATATGCATGAAACTCAATATTTCTCATAATCTTAGGAGGAACTCACTTCTCCAACTAAAATAATGCTCAACACAACATCATGGAGCCACTATGCAATTACTCTCACAAGCATACTAAAACATGTTCATCAACACATCTCATGAAGTCAAATAGGCAACTCATACCAAATGAACAACAACATGAGGAACATAAATCATGAAAACTCATTTTCTCATTAAACATGAATTTCACCAAGAACATGCATAATTTAAGGAAACCATGAAAAACACATAATTCACACTTGACTTTCAAAACAAGGAAATTCTAGACGAACTACTTACCTCACGCTTGAATAGGAATAGAAGGAAAGAGATGAGGGTATCGGGACTTCATATCGTCCTCGGCCTCCCAAGTAGCACCATCAACTAGATGATTTCTCCATAAAACCTTAACATAAGCTACTTCCTTGTTTCTCAATCTCTTGACTTGCCGGTCAAGGATCTCTACCGGAACCTCTTCATAGGAAAGGCTTTCATCAACTCACAACCCTTCTAGAGGAATAATGGACACCGGGTCCCCAATACACTTTTTAAGCATAGAAACATGAAATACCAGGTGAACCGGGGCCAACTCATTTGGCAAGTCCAACTCATAGGCAACTTTCCCAATACACTTAAAAATTTGATATGGGCCTACATATCGGGGACTAAGTTTCTCCTTTTCTCCAAACCTCATCACACCCTTCATTGGGGAGATTTTCAAGTAGACCCAATCACCAACTTCAAATTCTAGGTCCCTTCTCCTCACATCGACATAAGACTTTTGCCTACTTTGATCCGTTCTCAACCTCTCTCTAATGAGTCAAACTTTCTCAATAGCTTCATAAATTGATTTGGGACCAATAAGAGCAATATCACCTATCTCAAACCAACCAACCGGAGACCTACATCTCCTACCATAAAAAGCTTCAAAAGAAGCCATACCGATACTTGAGTGATGACTATTTATGTAGGAAAATTCTATCAAGGGAAAGTGGTCATCCCAATTACCTTTAAAATCTATAACACACTCCCTTAACATGTCCTCTAAAGTTTGAATGGTGAATTTCGCTTGACCATCCGTTTGAGGGTGGAAAGCGGTTCTAAGCTTCACCTTAGTACCAAGCTCTTTTTGGAATGACTTTCAAAAGTGAGATGTAAATTGAGTACCCTAATCCAAAATGATAGATAAAGGAACTCCATGTCACTATCTCCCTTATATACAAATTGGCATAGTCTTCCGTTGAAAGGGAAACCTTGATGGGAATAAAGTGGTCTAATTTTGTCATCCTATCAACAATGACCCAAATAGAATCATGTTGCCTTCGAGTGCGAGGCAAACCCACCATAAAATCCATATTGATCTCATCCCACTTCCAAGTGGGGATTGGTATATCTTGCAATGAGCCTCCCGACCTTTGATGTTCGACCTTATCTTGTTGACAATTCAGAAATTTGGCTACAAATCCTGCAATGTCCTTTTTTATTTCGTTACACCAATAGACTTTTCGTAGATCATGATACATTTTAGTGAATCCCGGATGAATAGAATACTGAGAACTATGGGCCTCTTCTAAAATTTTCTCCCTTAACCCATCCACATCTGGAACACATAATCGACCTTGGTACCTAAGCACCCCATCCCCCCTTAGGTATAATTCCCATGTTTTACCCTTCTTGAGCCAAAGATCACATTCCCCCAACCACATCTAGGGTTACTTCATTAAGCATCGATAATAACATGATTCAAGTAGATAAATTACCATAAGTATAATTTCATACAATTGACCTTACTACAATTCACCCACACCACAAAGCCATAAATTAGGGATATGTGGATTTCATGGATTCATGGGAGATTTGATCATAAAACCACCATAAAACAACAATTCAATCATCATGTAAGATAATTAAATCATTAAAAATGGTTTTAGAAAGAATCCATGACTTGGAGTGAAAACCCTAGGTTTTGGTTAATTTCCTACTTTGAATTTGAGAGTTTGAGGGCTCCATGGATGAAAGCATTCCATGAATCAAAGACTACTTTAATTCCATGAATCAAAGACTACTTTAACTTAGGTGAAGAAATCCAAAAAAATAGTGTGAAAAAGCCTCCTTCTGCAAGCCCTAACTTGATCTTCTTCTTCTTCTTTGGGGTTTTAGAGAGAAGATTTTGGAGAGGGTTTGGGTTTAATTTGGGTAGTTGAGATTTTATGAAGTGTTTTAGTTAGTTAATGACTTAAAAAGTCTTATATATGTCTATTAAAACAATATAAAATGACCCTACATTAACCTAACTTAATTAGGAATTACCTAAACTACCCCTTACCTTGTCCGACCTTGGATAGATTTACAAGCCTATTCACGCCCACCACTCACGGACCGTGAGTGGACCTACTGACCATCTTGCAAGTGGGAGCCTGCAGCTCCCCACTTGGGGTCTTGACCTATGGATGCCTGCACACTGCCTCCACAGTGCGTGGCTTGACCCACAACGCGTGGGTGCCATCCGTGGTTTACTGCCTGGCAGCCTTCAAGGTCTTTTCCTCAAGGACCCATGGTTGGTCCTTGGGGTTTAGGCCTTGACATTTTAACACTAAAAACATGAATTTTTAAGGTACAAGAAGGTCCGTTCAAGGCTCTAACCCTAACGTCAAGATTTAGGTAAGCCTATTAGTTTTATGTTAGACTCTAATTTAGTTTACAAATTTCTGGAATGTTACAAGATGACCGAAGTGTAGATGTTCCATCCTGTTCTGAGGTTCCTCCAACTACTACTGGTGATGAGATTAGGATTGATGTTGTTGCTGCTAAGTACGAGGCCGAAAGAGATGAGGAGCAGCTTCGTGAGCATGAGGAGGCTGTTTGTGAGGACCTGGTGGACCTAGAGGATGCCATGTTCGAAACAACTAGACAAGCATCTTTGAGGGACACATCCATGGAAGGTTGTGATACACTCAAATTATACCTTCCTAAAGAAGTATAAGCGATCGTTGTCTAATAAAGAACCCAACTTGTAGGTTGGGATCGATCCCACGAGGAATATAGTTCAGACTTAAACTTAACTCATTATTATATCTGTTTAGTCAAACTATTACCGAGAAAAGTAAACAAAAATGGGGGGATTTTGTAAGTAAGTAACAAATTTGAATGCTTAAGTAACAAGTATATATGATTCAAACTTTGGTTTATCAATATGAGAAAGAAACTAGGGCATATGTGTTCCCCATAAGCTTTTAACGTAGTAATCCTAATAATAGTAATCTTTTCCTAGTGTTTTACATGCAAAGTTGGTAAGTTAGGTATTCCTAAGTGATTGGTCCTCCAAGTAGAGAATTTCACCACGCACCTTTGTCCGGCTTCGTGTGTATGCTTTATTAACCCTTACCTTTACCTCAGATTAGTCATCATATCAATATATGGTTTATTTTTAACCCTCACGCCAATTGACACTAGACTAATAGATAGTATCCACTAAATCTCTATTGTTTAATCCTTTTCTCATTTATTACCTCCTTGGTCCGGCAAGTAGGAACAAGGTGAGTTCTAACATTGACCACCATTAAAAAAACTTCTAAACGAAAGGATTAGCAATACATGCATAAACACTATTCAAGAATTACTTAATTATTATTCATACTTTGTTAATTGCTCATGGTTCCCATAACCATAGTTGTGGATTTAGCTACTCATGCTTGAGAGTTCACAATTCATAATTAGGTTAAAAGAATTCATGAATTTAGAGTTAGAATAGATGAAAAGCCAAATCTTGAATTGAAATTCAAAGTGAAAATTGTATCAAATGAATTTTGGAAATCAAATTGCTAAGAGTTTGCAAATTAATTCCCAAAAACCAAAAACTAGAAGTTTACAATAATTTCTAACCCCCCAAAATGAGGATTAAACTCCTATTTATAGAAAAGAAATCCTAAATAAAACAGGAAACAAAATAAGGAAATAAACTGCTGGAACACGACTTTTGTCGACGGCACTACCTACGGAGCGTGGGTCTACCTACGGTCCGTAGGTCACCCTCCATGGCTCAACACTTAGAAACTTTATCAGGTACTCGAACCTCAACTTCTATGATCTCATTGACGGTTGTGGAGGATGGGCCATTGGTCGACCTACGGTCCGTCGTCTAATTCTGTGGTTCCACACTTGGTCAGACTTCCCTGATATTTCACTTACGATGCATCACCTATTGTTTCCACCTCCTGTATGTATGAATGTGGCTGTTCTTGTGCAAATTTGAGTGTTGGTTGTGATCAATATCGATGACTTGAATAGTGCTCTTAATTGAATGAAATGAATGTGCGGCTACGATAAGGAAAACTAAGTTACTCAGGCAATATGTAAACTTTAAGCATCTTCTTGTGACTATCCCGTTATCAAATAAGCCTCTTGTAATGAACATTACATGCTAGCTAGAAAGTGTGGAGTCTTGTTTGATATTGGTACCAATTTTAACACCCAAAAATTAGTAAGCTAAACTAGAGCCTTACATAAGGGTTCTAGAGCTTGAAGTGGAGGTTAGAGTTATAGATATGACTTCCCGTACTTAGACTAAAGGGTTTTAGAGTTGAACATCAAGATATGACTCCCCAAGGACCAACCAAGGGTCCTTGAGAAGGACCCTAGAAACCACCCAAAAATCTGCCAAAAATAGTCCACCCACAAGGGGACCCACACCCCTAGGGGGATCTATGCCTCGTGGATGGCCTCTTGGGTCAAGTCCCTAAAATTAGACCCTCAAACCACCACCCACGATTGACCAGCACGGACCATGGTGGACCCACAACCCATCAACATGGTCTCGTGGGTTAAGGTAGTGTGGTTATTAGGCGGTTAAGTTTGAGGCTTAGTGGAACATTCTGGAATTAATTAGGGGTTTAGTGGTGTTGTTTGATTAGTGTTTAGACCACCTATATAAAGCTATTAGACCATTATTTTAGTGATTCTAAATCATTATTTCAATTCACCCAAAAGAAAACCAATTCTTTCCAAGAAATTCTCTCTCTAGAAGACTTAAGAAGAAGAAGAAGTAGAAGAAGAAGAAGAAGTAGAAGAAGAAGAAGAGGGTCAAGCTAGAGCAAATTCCTCCATTGTTTCAAGCTTTCTAGGATTTGTAATCAAGGTATGATAGCTTATTCATCCATGGATTCTTTCATTCATGGAGCCCCCTAGAAATCCCCCAATTGTGAAGATGAACCGCAATTCTAGCTAGGGTTTCTTCCTATATTATGGGTTATGATTGGGTATGAATCCAATTGAGTGGATATTGGTTGTTTATGATTGAATTAGTAGTGAATCATGTTATTATGAAGAATTTACATGTTTTCTATGCTTAACCCTAGTTTAATTGATGAAATTGAAGTAATGTGGGTTTATGCCATGAAAGGTAAAATTGAGGATTCATAGATGATCTTCTAGAATTGTTGATTTGTATAGTAATTGCTCATGAATAAAAGCATGTAGACATGAATTGAATTAGAATAATGTATATGTGATGGATCATGAATAGTAAGGCTTGAAATTGAACCTTTATGATGATTTATGACGAGAATCACTTAAGAATGAAGCATGTGATTAGAATGCCTTGCAATCTAGGTATGAATGATGATGGTAAGAAGTAAAGCTTTGAGAGTAAGGCTTATAGTAATGAATGTTGACTGCTAGGGCCTTAAGAATGAAGCCTATATAAGAATGGTAGACTAGTAAGTATCATTGTTGTGGAAGGACTTTACCCACCTCATCTGCCTCATGAATGTTTGAATGCATAAAGTAATAGAAGCACTTGAAACATGGATTGGTTGTCAAGGAAATCCTCCATGAGTCATGAGTTAAGTAAGACTTAATAATCTATCTTGTAGGATTTATGCCTAGCACCGAGTGGATATTGAAATGATATGAAAGCTTTTACCTAGTTGAGTCCAGCTTCTAAAATGGGAACTCTCACAAGTAGAGTCTGAGTTTCAATATCCATCAACGGTCCTAGTCTTCTTTATCTCTATATTCCCTTGCTTGAGCTTTTGTTCCTCAATTTGTTCTGCATGAACCATAAGATGCGAAATATTCATACTTGGGATGAGAAGTACCGAACGACATTCATTGACTACCAAGTCGGATAACCCCATAACAAATTTGTTCATATTGGCCCTAGAGTCAGCCACTAAGGTTAGAGAAAACTTAGACAATTGGGTGAACTTAAGGCTATACTCCTTCGCACTCATACCTCCTTGGCGAAGGTTGACGAATTCTTGCATCTTTCGTTCCCTTAACTCTAGGGGGAAAACCTATCAAGGAAGGCCGACTTGAACACTCCCCAATCAACCGGGCCCGCTCTTACAGGTCTCTTATCCTTCCATTGCTCATACCATACTTGAGCAACGTCATTCAATTGGTAGGCGGCTAGTTCCGCCTTCTCTTGAGACGACATCCCCATAGCATCAACCACCTTAAACACTTCTTCTATAAAGACTTATGGGTATTCATCAACTTTGGAACCATAGAACGTAGGGGGATTCATCCTTGTGAAATCCCTAATTCTTGAAGTGGTTGTACTTGCATTGGGGTTCACATGAGCTCTAGAATCCCTAGTGACTTGAGTCGCTAAAACATGGATCAATATTTGGAGAGCGGACCTTATATCCATATTGTTCATAGCCCCTTCATCATTAGGAGCTTGAGGAAGTTGAGGCCCTTGAGGACCTTGGGGAGGAACTCCCTTGTCCACAATCTCCTCTTCCATCCTTATTGTGGCCGCCCTTCTTGTAGTGATATTCCTATATGCATAAGAAAAGGGTTAGGAAAAGAACTTCATAGAGTTAAAACTCTAAGGCATGACTAAAGAGTAATGAAAGAAGTGAAAGTTCCTAAACATCTTATAGCCTCTCATTCATAAGTGTGGCACTCTTCACACTTATGAATAAGACTCTACTAGACATGGTTCATGAGACATCATCCTAGAATCATTCTATAACCTTGTTCTTTGATTACTAAGTTTGTCACGATCCAGGGGTACCCCTTAGACGTAACATGGCGTACTTGACCCCGAAGGGGATGCATACAAGCCCTTAGCCTATCCTGAACATAAGATATTAGAAATATGGGAAAATTTAAAACTTTTACAATTGAAGTCATTTTTCATAAAAGCAAGCAGAAGTCTTTCCATACTTTGTCTCAAACCATCTAATACAACTTTTAGATTATACTCTTGGGACACAACCCATACAATAGTCTCAACATGAAAATAAAAGACGTAAAGGAAATGTGGGTGTTTTCCTTGAAGCTATGAGGACTCACCAAGATTTTCAACTCTTCTTGCACCTTAGAAACCTAGCCTCCAAATGAACTCAATCTCCAATACCCTACATTTGATAAAAATGTAGGCAATATGCGTTAGGATAAAATGTACCAAGTATGAAAGCTAGCAGAACATCATAAGAGCATCTCAAAATGGTTAGTCAACATAAGACATAAGCATGAGCGATAATAGCATAGTCATAGCATAATCATAGTAGTCATAGAAAAATCTCCAACACAAGCATCAAATTAACATAAGTCAACATAATACATAGTTAATTAGCATAGGAGATAAGTCATAATAATATATGCATAATTGACTCTTAGTCATCAATACCATAATAGAACCATTCTCAAGTAACCTCAAAGCACACTTTTGCAAAGTATGAATGGCATCCCATACTACCCTTCACACCAATCATAATCATGAAGTCATCATAGTCATATTTACCCAACTTTGGTCTCATTACTTGCTTACTTCATAAAAACAAGGGAACTATCACGTTAGTCAATCATATCATGTCAAGGAAGGCAACTATAGCACAATCCTATGTAAGCATACATCATATAAGACAACATTCATAAGCTAACCTTAAGTCATACTTGTGCAATGAATAAGTGGCATCCCACACTACCCCTCATACTAAGTACTTCATTAGGCCATCATACTCATGTTCCTTAATTAGGGACTAGCCCTCTTTTTAAAGCATGGAAACAGTAGGAAGCACTTTAATAAGCCTATCTTAGTCCCTTCTTGTTTTTAACCCTAAGAGATACTATACTAGGTACCATTAGTTCATCATATTGGAACTCTAGGAAATGCTAATTAAAGCATAATCTAAGTTTATTAAACTTGAACTCTTGGCAATGCTACTTAAAGCATAATCTTAGTTCATTATAAAGTTGGACCCTATGAGATACTTCTTTGAGCATGTCTAGGTTCATTATCATTATGGGCTCTATGAGGCACCACTCAAGCATATCTAAGTCCATTTATACTCTTGAACATTATGAGGTTCTTCACTAACTTGTCTTAGTCCCTCATTACTTATAACCCTAGGATATACTACATTATGTACATCTTAGTTCATTTAGTTTTATCTTTAGGAGATGCTCCTTCATGCATAATCTTAGAGAATTACTTGCATTGGACTCTAGGAGATGCTACCCTATGCATAATCTTAGCACATGAGGTTTGAACTCTAGGAGATGCTACATTGAGCATATTCTTAGTTCAATTACCAATCTTGTTTAATTGGCATATAGGCTTAACCGACATGAGAAAATATGAGCTATCATAGGATCTCTCATGGTGTTATCCACACCATAAATAATTGGTCCACTTGGCTATGGTAGGACCGGTTTGTCAGCTTAGTCGGATACACTAGCTAACTTTCCTACGAGGTGTAGTTATGGGATACAGAGATTGCTACTAGAAACCCAAACTCCACTAGGTGAAGCTTCCATCTCATGAGACACACTTAGGGAAGTCCATACTCTTTTAGGTAAGAGATCCCAAGTGGGAAACCCAAACTAAACTAGGTGGGAACCTCCATGAAAGCCCAAATTCAACTAGGTGATAACATCAATCTCATTTCAATATCCACTCGGTGCTAGACATAAATTCCACAAGATAATCATTAAGTATCTACTTTGACTCAGGTTTATGGAAAGGTGTCCTTCATAGCCAATCCATGTTAATACCTCTTTTAGACCATGTGTGAGCAACTATCACCATCCATGACCTAGGTATAAGGCTCTCTAGCCTTAGGTTCAATTAGTTAGGAGAAGTCCTTCAGCCCTAGAACCATTACTATGTGAGAAGTGTTTCATGTTAATTCCACATTCATGCTTAGTATCATGTCTAGAGTACTACCTTTAGACAAAGATATCATCATGACCTAAGTGATTCTATCACTTCCTACCATATATGATTCATAAGGTGAATTACGTAGGTAAAGGACTCTCAACACAATCCCCTTCATTGTCTTAGATTCACATGTAGATTTTACTCTTAAAGCATTAGGAACTAAATCTAATCATATTAGATTCACTCTTAAGACCTAATGATCATCATTCATAACCATGACTCCTCATTCTCAGAGACTTTACATCGTGGAAGCATATCTAACCCTTTGGAATCATACCCAACTATACCCACACATTGGAAGTAATCGTAACCTGGATTGGGGTTCTTCTTCAAAAATTAGGGGATTACTAAGGGGTATCTATGGGTGGAAGAAACCATAGATGAAAAGCTAAACATACCTTAATCAATGCCCTAGCACAAGACTTCAACAATGGTGCCTTTGATTTTTACCTTAGCTTGAAGCTCTAGCTTTTTCTTCAATGGGGTCTTTCTAGGGAGAGAAATATTTGAGAGAGGAGTGATTTGGGGTTTTGATTAGTGTCTTGTGAGAAGTGACTTAAAATTGGGGTCTAAAGACTTAAAATAGTCTAAATAGGTGAATAAAACTCATATAAAGGACCCCATTAATTAACTAAATGATTTGGAATTTACCTAAGTACCTTCGACTAGGCAATCCCCTTGCCAAGGGTCACGCCCACTTAAACGGACCATCAAGGGCACCATGGCCTATGGTGGTACCCGTGGTCCCTTTACCAGTGACCCTCCCTTGCTTGGAAACATTCATTGAGGCTAAGGGAAGTCCACGAGACCTCCCACGATCCATGGTTAAGCCAACAGGTTGTGGTGATATTGTGGTCCCTTAGGCAATAGCTAGGCTTAAGTTCCTTACCTCCCATGACTCTAGGGGACTTCATGGACCACTTCACGGATCGTGTTCAAGACTACTGGTCGTGAAGATGGTCGTGAACAAGGGTCCTTACTTGGCTCTACAAGGTTTTGGCTCCCCTCCTCCTAAGGCTTCTTCACGATCCTTCCCACAATTCGTGCTCAAGACCACGAGTCGTGAAGTCGCTCATGGAGTTAAGCCACAATAGGGCAGCCCTTAGGGAGCTACTGCCTTGGTCTCACGAACCACACCACGAGCCGTGGTCCACCTCTCGAGTCGTGATAGTAATCCTAGACTTGAGGTAATGTGCTTCCAATCTTGGTCAGCCTTGGCCTTGGCTCTTGCCCTTGCTACCCTCTACCAAACCTTAGGTAGTTTTCTAAACTACGTGGTCTAACATGTACCTTCACGTTCACCATTAAGCTCCTCATTCTAAATATGAAAAGTCTCATTTATGACTCTATTCATCATATATAATTCCTTAGAACCCTAGCTTGAGGCTCTAGTTTGGTCTACTAGTTTCCAGGCTGTTACACTCAATTTCATGATATTTCTTATGTTAACCACTTTCTTAAGGAAAAATCATCAATTCGTGCAATACTTAGAAATATGTGGGGGAAGTCTGAGTACCCATGTTAGATAAACATATAGGTGGATTATAATGATGAGAAGAAACTCGTATTTATTGTATATAATGGATTAACTGTAAAAATTAGGCATTGGTCTGAACACTTCTTGTTAGGTGGCTTGTCTTAGCTCACCAAAGAGGTTAGTGGAATCATCGCATGAGGCCCTCTGTTCTCTTTAGCAAATATATTAGCTTGGGTACTATCTGATTTGGTAGGCTTGTCTTAGTCTACCGAACCCATTTAGCGAATCACCAAGTGGGAGTGCATATCGCCTTTGATTCATGTGTCTTTTCAATTTGTACTGTCATTTTGGATGGACTCTTCTTAGCTCGCCGAAACTGACTCTTCTCTTTGGAGGTACGATTGATGCCAGAGGTATTAACACTGCACTGGGGATACCAACATTCCAAGTAGATCTATATTCACTCTGGGTGAGACATGACTTGGATTTCTTGAAAGGGTGGTTGGCCCCCTTCATTTATGATTATTCTCCCTCCTGGATGGTTGATGGTGCTCGGATTGAGAAGAAAGAATTGACTATGATGGTGAGATACAGGTTTAGCTCCATCACTAGCAACATAATGTCTTAGCATAATGAGGCTTTCCTTCACCATGACAAGGCACTCTTGGTAGGCACAATCAAAGACAAAGAGCACAAACATGTGGGTGCAATTACAACTGATGAAATCCTGATGAGACCTAGGCAGGAGAAGACTTCTCTCCCATTTCTAGTGTTGATTACGTAGTTCTATGAGAGGGAATGAGTCCCTAATAAAGCAACAACATATATGAGGGTCACCCCAGTTTTTGGCAGCAATATCAACAGGATTCAAATTAGGTGCTTACAGGGAGATGTGGTTAGGAAGAAGATCCCACTACTAGACAAGATGTTAGTGGTAGATCCCACCACACTAAAGGTTGAGGCTAGCCCACCCGCTCCTTCTGTGGAGAAGGAATGTATTTCTTCTACTATGCCTCCTGCTCCTACTACTGCTGCTGTGAGACCTTCCCAGACTCCTATCTTACATCCCCATCGACACACACAATGATTTACCATATAGGAGGCCTTGTTTGGTCGACAAATGTTAGAGTTGTCTGGGTTGAGCAGGCATGCCCGAGATCATTGATCGGGCCAATAAAAAGGCCTTAGCTTCATTTATAGAGAGATTAGTTAAGTATGAGGGGTTTGTTGAAAGCCATGATGAGAGGTTAAACAACCTCACCGCTAGACTTGAGACCCAAGAGGAGGCCAATGGTAGTTTTGGTGTACTAGACACCATTAGAGATGAACTTGCTACCTTGCGAGCGTAGGTAACCTAGTTTCAATCCATGGATCTCTCCCTGCTTTAAGGCGATGTTCCCTTACCCAATGTACCTACCTCCATGCAAGAGATGCCTAGTACTAAACATCTTTCTAGTGAAAATCTTGAGGTAGCTACGAGGGTTGATACGGTTGATGATAATTATGTTGAGAGGTCCGAGGATGAGTTGGACCATGAGACGAATGAGGAGAAGTTGCAGGAAGAGGAGCATGGGATTTCAAAGATGTTGACTGAGTTGTAGGAGACCGAGGAGGTCATTCTTCAGGCTGCCCTGGAGAAATCCCTTTTAGAGACTTGAGAGGTTGGTCCTAGTGAAGTCTCTTCAGACTCCACCATACCTAAAAGCATTGAAACGGGCAATGATACCCCATATGAGTCTTCCTTGATGCCTCTAGCTGTAACAACCCGAGAGCACTCCCTAGTTGTTATTGGCGTATTCGACCTCTCGGAGGTCTTATACAATCCCTTAGCATTCGTCATAGCATTTATCATAGAAAAATAACGGAAAATTTAAAACTTTTTCATTATATAACACAAGACATAAAAGTCACCTCATTAAACCCTTAATACAAAAATTGGAGTACTACGTCTAAAGGTAGCCATCTTAAAACACGACTACAACACAAGAGGGACACAACCCTTACAATACAAAAGAAATTACTATCTAGTACATTGAACTTAAGGAAACTCTTTAACATAAAGGTCCTTCAATCTTTAAGGACACACCCGAACTTGGGAATAATAAGTCAAGCTCATCACTTCTAGGAAAGACCCTTTAGTCACCATCACCTACACTTGGTGTAAAAAAATGAAGAAGAATGGTGTTAGTACAAGAATGCACTAAGTATGATAGCCATGCAAAACTTGCTCTTAAAAGGACATTTAGTTGGAAACTATGCATCATGCCTTTTTAGAGAAACTTCATGAACATTTAGTACAATAGGCACAATATAAACCACATACATCATTATACACATGGAAACCATTCATAATTGCACATAGGGCCACTTATAACATTTTAGGCACATTCAATGCATACAATACATTACCTTCCTCTTTATCTTAAGTCCTTTCCTCAAGCAACCCTTAGGGAATATTTGGTGCAATGTATCGCCTCAAGGTTACCAAAGGTGAACTTACATATAGCCTTTATTAATCCAACCACATATATTCATAGAGCCATAAGCACACCATAAGACATAGTCTTCACATAGGAACCATCACCTAAGACAATCCCCAAGTCACACTAGTGCAATGTGCAAGTAGCATCCCATAATACTACTCACACCAAGTTTTCTAGGAAGCCACCATAGACTAGGTACATCATATTCAACAAGTCATAACATCTTCATTTAACATTAGACATACGACCAACATACTTTATAACATCATATAAGGACTCATTCCTTTACTACATCATTAGTCATAACCCATTTAGTTCATATCATAGGTAAACCACACTCACAACCCCTTCACAAGCTCATTTGTGCGATGTACACATGGAGTCCCATACCCCATATATACTAAGCAAACCCATTAAGAAGTCATAAGTGTAATTCACATGCATAATTATACTTCATGTCTTGACATAAGTAAAGTCAACCTTAACATGCTTTCATATGAACATATATAGACCATAGTCTTCATTACATAAAGAGCCTAATCATAACCTCCCTTAGAGTCCACTTGTGCAATGCATAAGTAGGGTCCATAGTCCTACCTACACTAAGTAACTCTTCAAAATAAATCATGACTAGAGTTCATATTCTTAACTTTTGGGAGACATTGCCATAACCAACATAGACCATGTGAGCTACATGGAATCCGGTGTTCTACCCCCCACAAAAAAAAAAAGGGGTACCACTTGCCAAAGTAGGACCTACATAGATAATAGCTATCTAGTGGATCCACTAAGCTAATACCCATGGGGGCACGTAATAATGGAACAATGAGATTCTACTAGAAAACCTTGACTTACTAAGCATGGAGAATCTATGTTGGGAACCCGGACTTGCTAAATGTGAAGGTTCTCTTGTGGGAAGCTGAACTTGCCAAACGTGAAGCCCCCCACTCTCAGTTTTCAAGTTCACTCGGTGCTAATGTCCAACTCCCTTTATAAACATCTTTAAGCCTTTATTTAACATTAGTTCATAGAGTAGGATTTAGGGACTTAATCCCTCATATCATATAGCTCAAAGGTTTCTAAGATGAGAATGACCTTTCATCATAGAACCTACACTATGTGAGAATGACCTTTCACATAGTAATACCATATTCATAACATAGTCTAGTTTAGAGTACAATTGAGGAAACCATTCAAGAGACTCACTTGCACTAGATTATCATAAACCTTATACATTCATTCATGTGTGTGTACATATGTGAGAAAGCCTTTCACATAAACACCTTTATACAACATATATTCATACTTTGCTAACCATACACTTTGAATGCATAATAAGATGTAAGGGTGCATATAAGAGTTAACCTTTCAATAGACACCATAACACATCATATTCATAGCTATACATGTCGAGTGTGTATGTGTGTGTTCGCATATTGGTCCTCATAGTGACATATTAGCAACAACATTGTTATTGAGTGCTCTTCCCTTAAAGGGATCACAACACAATCACAATGTCCCCAATTCATGAGCAATTCACTTATAAAGCCCTTAGGGATTCTAGACCACACACCCACACTTCATCATAGGAGACAAGGACACATTCAACATTGAATAGGTACTCCTAACATGTATATGATCAAACATTCATATAAGGGTCATATAGGTAGGGGTCATTCCACAATAGTACCTAAAATAATCAATCATGTAGACCACACCTTATCCCTAACATTATCATTCACATTATACTCCTCATCATCAACACACTTTAAACATCATGCTAGCATTGAGGATTTCATACATAACCTTCATAGCATAACTTCATACACATATGCATCATAATCATTAATTCACTTCACATCTATTGCCTTCAAGGCCATGATCTCAACATGCATAGATAGACAAGAAGTGAACACTTCCATCATAAGTGGATCAAACCACACAACATCAATTCTCATGCTATAGACTAGAAGTTAGGTCAACTTACCAATTCTCCAAGCCATGATCATCATGGATCAATCCTCGACAATTCATAATCAATTGACATAGGTAGCAATAAGAATCAACGATGTAGTTCATTAACATAAACACAATCTAGGTACAATTCAATAAACAAAGGGATCAACCCATAACTTTGCCCATAAGGCCATAATTCTCAACTCATCAATATACCAACAATTCAACATGAATAGGTACAAATAATCACAAGAAACATCAATAAAATCTAATCTAAACATAATTTCACCAATAGAGATCATATTCACAAAGACCCACATCATAGGCCAATATTTTAGAATTTGGGGATCATGGGTTCTCCAAGAATTCCTTTGAAAATTATCTTAAAAACCTTAATTCCACATTAATTCATCAATAGAATGATTTAGAAAATCGTTTGTCAAGGAACCTTTAGATTGAAAATTGGGAATTTTGGTCTTTGAATCACTTTTGAAAATCTTTGATAGAACTCCTTGAATGAGAGGTTATTCAAGAATCAAGAGTCGCCATTCCTTAATTATTGAAGAGCCATGAAATTGAAGAAAAAATCAATTGAAAACCCATCTTCTATCTTGAGCTTCATCAAGGTCTTTAATGGAGTTTTTGAGAGAATATATTTTGAAAGGGAAAGGTCAATTTGAAGAATGGGGTCTAATTCTAGGTTTTGTGGTTTTAACCAACTTAAAATAGGTAGAATAACCATTTATAATAATTCCCCAAAGTACCCAAACTCCCCTAACTTAGTTGGACCTTTTAAACAAGTCAACGTTGAGTTTTATTTTCGCAGATTTCGTCGGGAAACAAGTTTGCAACGCGGAGGTGTTCCCACAAGTTTTTTGGAAATTAAATTCTAGATAGTAGAGTATGCAACATGTCCACGACGCGGACCAAGCATTTGGCCCTTAATGGAGCTAGTCCGCGACACGGACATGCTCCCTCAACTGATTTTACACTCCAAACAACACATAAAAACATGAACAACATACTAGAACACACCAACACGTAAGAGACTAGTTTTCGAACGTCTTGGTCGTCCCTGGACGTTTGACTTCCAAAATCTTTAAAACTGACTTAAAAGGCTATTCTTCATTATGTTGACAAGTTATTAATGCATAAAACCCATGTGAGGCTCTACTTTATCCTACTTTATTTTAAGGGTCGTTACACTAGTGATCCTATTGCAGGGCATCGATGCCCCTCTTACTGATTCCACACATGAGACCCCAGATGAGAGTGCTCTGCAGGCATAGCCTGTCAGGGAGACCCTTGTATCTCTATCATATGTACTTTATTTATTACTACATTTAAGTGACTGCATTTTATTTTTGGTGGGGTAAGGGCATCCATTCCAATATTCCCCTTTTTTTTATTGTATTTTGTTATATTGTGTTTTGGATAATTGTAGTACTTTATCTTTGTTGGTGTTATAGGGCTCTTTTGGTTGAAGTGTGTCTCTTTTATCTATTTCATTCGCCCTTGCTTTATTTTGCAATCCCTCCATGAGTTCTGAAAATCGTGAAATGCTTGAAGTTTTAATTAATAATTATTTGAGAATTGTTTATGTTCAATATTGATGTCTTGAATCACTACAAGAAAAATGACTTTTAACGAAGGGAAATCTAGTCGTTAAAAGACTAAATCTAGTAGTTAAAGGTCTATAACGACTTGGCAAAAATTGGTCATCACCGATCATTAAATGCTCCATGATTAAAGGTTAACGACCGGATTGCCTAGCCGGTTGTGAGATAACACTTAGTGACAACGATAAATCCAGTCGCTACACTTACTAACAACGGCCAAAAATTCCCTTCATTGATGGTCATTTTATTGTTAAAACCTTGAAGTAAAACCACAAATTCCAATCATTATAAGTAATTTTAGCAATCAAAATTTCCTTCACTGATTACAATACATTTAACGACCAAGTTTAAGTTCCTTTCATTTATTTTAATAAATTTAACAACCAATTTTCCTTTCACAAATTTAGTTTGAAATAATTACATATATAGTTTTTCTTTTCCTCAACCAATTCGAGATCTTAATATCATTTCATTTTATTTCAGAAGCCATAAAAAAATTTAATATAAAATTTCATAATTGTTTAGGTATGAACAAAAACATACTGGAAAACTTACATATAAATATTTGTGTTCAACACAATATCTTAAAAATATACATGTTCAACATAAGATCTAAAAAACATAGATGTCTGACATAATATTATAAAACATACATGTTCATCATCTATTGAATCCTAAAAATTGAGAAAATGAAATAGTTGGATAGGTTGAAACGTCTCTAAATATGCATCAACAATAAGAATATAATATTTCTTTCCTGATGACTCCACAATTCTTCAACAACAAGTTCTTTAATCGTCATCACATTCTTCATATATTAAGATTACAATTTGAGGCCAATTTGTAACAGAATGCCGGATAGTTATAACTTAGAAGTTTTAAAGCTTAAATGAATAATTTAATCACCAAAGAGCCCAAATCTTTAAACACAATATTATACCCAAAGAAAGCAATAAGAAAACTCAACCAAAAGTGGAAATGCATGGGATACTAACACAAGACAAGCTTCATGGATAGTAAGAAAGAAATACATGGGATACTATTCATTATCTCGTCTACCAAGCTTGATCTGTCTTTTTTTCTATTTTTAGTAAAGCTTACATGACAACTAGTTCCAATAACTTTTACTAAGTTTTTTTGGTTAGAAAATATTATATGGGTTAAGCAACATGAAAAGCATTCTAAGTCTTTTTCCAGATTGCTATCATTTAGTCCAAGTGAAGAATATATTTTTTAGACAAGAGCCATGTTTGACTTGTTACAAGTTGTTTTATAAAGAAATTATGTCATATCAACGTCAATTATCTTTCTAATTTTTTTAGAAGAAAATGTACAATATATGTTCCATAAATCACCTATATTGTTGAAAAGAGGATCCAGCAGTGTCTTAGAATTTGAAGAAAGCCATCAGGCTCAACTATTGAACTAGACTACACACAATTCATTCATGCCATTTTGAAGGATATGAATACTAAATTTTTGAGAAGAATGAGCCTACAATGGAAGATATAGCCTATAGTGTTGCTTGTGTTTGTTGTGATAGCGCTACTGCACTAGCCATACTTTTATTAGATAGATGTAGCTTTTAATTTTCTAAGTTATGTAAGCAGGTAATAACCCCAATTTTTTTATATAGGTAGTACATGCTAATTAGTTTTTTAAATATCCACTTTGTTGATCAATAAATCCTAATTACCAATTATCATGCCATGCATGTAAATCCAGCTAATTAAATCAGTAACTTTTGTAGTTTATGCTTATTGCGCACATGTCTTTCAACTACCCAAGAAAGGGGCAAAGAATGTCTGTGCTTATTGATCTTGAGGGAGGTCGTGATGCATATTTATCTCTGTGGCTAGCAAAAGTGTAACAATCTATTTCCATCATTATGCAAAAGCTAATGGGTAAAGAACTTGAGCTGGAAAACTTTTGAGTAGTGACTTGGAAATTCCTAGCCTAGTCTAGATTTAGACAAAATCTGAGTTAGGTGAGGTCTAGGGAAATCTGGTAATGAATGGGGGATTTGATTATGAAATTGATCACATGAGTGGATAGCTATGACTTTGAGGAACCCGCACAACTTTACAAAATCAAATTCAGGCAAGTAGAACTCTTGAAACTAATCTTAGCATGAACGGGTAGTTTTTGAACGTCAAGGGTTAAAGGTGTGTTGTGAAATGGGAGTTTGGAACTCAAATTTTGATTTTCTATCTTCGTGCAAGCTGCCAGGGTGGGGTTAGTTCCGCCAAGGTGGTGTTGGTCCCACCAGGGTGGGGCCACTATGGCAGGTTGGGTCCCACTGTGGTGGGATAGTTGCGACCTAAATTGGGTAAAAACCCTAAAAATGTTATTTTCTGCAACCCTTAATTCTTAAGAGCTAAGAGACGACCCAGGGTAAGTTCTTAACAGTTTTCCACAACTTCTATTGCTAAAGGTAAGATTATTACTCCCCTAATCCATAATTTGATTCGTAGAACTTAGAATCTTATGTAATTATCATTGGGTGAGAGTTTTGGCTTGAAGTTAAAGGTGGGAAAAGCCCTAATTAAATAACAGGATCTTAGGTTTAGCCATGGATTGATAGTTTGATTATTATCCGGGTAAATTAGGCCTTGTTTATTGATCCTTGCTTTAACTGATTTTTTTAGACCAAGAACAAGCTGAAAGAATCTAGAAAGGGAAGGCTCAATTGTCTTAAGAGGATTTGAGCTTGGTTTGGAGGTAGCTGATGGTTCGATTTCCTATTTGTGTGATATATGCCAATTAATTGCTTCGTTGTATGCATGCGTGTATGTTAATAGGCAAATGTGAATCAAATCTAACAAAATGATTATGTATGAACAACTACATGACATAAACCTAATACTTGATTGTATGACTATGTGTATTGTTCATTATGGGTGTGATTGTGATTGTGGTTGTGATGACTGGATCGAGTGTCACGTTATGACATATATATTGGATCGGGTGTCACTTTCTGACATATATATATTGGATCAGGTTGTCACGTTCTAACACACTAAAAGCTTGGCAGTGGGTTCCATGAGAAGACCACTGTGATTATTACATTCATATCTACTTGTTGTTTATATTGGCAAATTATATGTTACTCCTGAAATAATAACTGATATATGTATTATGTGTATATGTATTTACTATGTTTTGATTGCTTGCCTATGTTTCTCTTATTGGAATAGCTAGGTGATCCTCCCAGTACACTGTGGTTTGTGTACTGATACTGCACTAGCTTGTTCTTTGTTGAGTACGGGGCATCTTGAAGCGGCTAATAACAGACCTCAGTTAGAAGATCACTGATCGAGATTGGATTCAAGGGTGGTCCAATTCTTTCAAGCTGTCATGGGTCCTCTATTGTTTAGTTTATTCTTTTCGGACTTAGACTTTGTAGTTCTATTCATTCGTATGTTTAGTTTTGGGGTTGCACCCCTTTTTCTCTTAGACATGTTGGTTAGTAGTTTTGGTACAATGACTTCCAGTTCTAGTGGTTAACTTCCGCAATAGTTTGTTAGTTGTTTTGTTAACTTTTGGAGTTTATGGAAGCTGCATATTTCATTAGTCATTTAAACTTGCTTCTATATCTTTAAATGCATAGTTTTTGTTAAGTTGCTTAGTCGGGTTATAGTAATGGTTCTCTCACTAGAGGATTAGGGTGGGTGCCAATCACGACGGTCTGGGTCGTCACAAAGTTGGTATCATAGCCCTAGGTTCATGGATTTCATTGTACCAAAATGAGTCTAGTAGAGTCTTGTGGAACCATACGGAGACGCCTGTACTTTTCTTCGAGAGGCTACAGAACTTTAGGAAATCTCTTTGTTTCTGCTCTTTTCGTGCTATGACTTAATTCTAATTGGTATCTAGCAATCAAAATTGGTATCTTATCTTCTTCCCTCTTCTATCCGCAAATGGTTAATACGCATTTCAATGGCATTAGGCTCAGAGCTCCCATCAGTGAGCTAGCCGAGAAGTTTGCAGTAAGAGGTCGCGGTCGAGGCTAGGGTAGAGGAAAAGGAATGGGCAAAGTTCGAGGAAGGGTAGCACCCACTAGGGGTGGAGCTCCAGTTGAAAATGCTTCCAAAGAAGAGACCCCTCATGCATATCATGAAAAGGTAGTAGATAATGTGGAGGTTGAAAACGAGGAGTATGTTGGACTAGAGGGGGGATGCACAGACAAAGGCTACATGTATTCCTCCCTTAGACCCAGTGTTAGCTCAACAAATCATGACTTTTCTGAAGGGATTGGTCAGCCCTTGAGTCCTTCCCACAGCGCAAACAGCTCAACCTCCAGTCAACTCCCCCCCCCCCCCCCCCAATTGCTTTTACTGTTCCCAAGGTGGGTGGAGCTGTATGCACTAATCTAATGACTTTTTGGTCCCTTATTGGTCTGGAGATGACTGGTAATGAGCATGAGATGCTGACTAAGTTTCTAAAGCTAAAGTCACATGTGTTTCATGGTTCTGAGAGTGAGGACACCTATGAGTTTATTTTGGATTGCTATGAGAGGCTTCATAAGTAAGGTATTTTACACCAACATGGGTTAGAGTTCATGACCTTCCAGTTTCAGGGTGAGGCTAAGCACTGGTGGAGGGCCTATGTGGAATACAGATCGTTAATTTTACCCCCACTCACTTTGACGTAGTTTCATGCTCTATTTTTGGAAAAGTATGTGCCCCAGACTTTCAGAGATCGTAAGAAGGATGAGTTCATGGCTTTGGAGCAGGGTGGTATGACTGTAGCTGCTTATGACGCTAAGTTTCATGCCTTGTCTAGATATGCTACACAATTGGTAACTACAGAGGAGGAGAGGATTCATCTATTTGTCAAAGGACTGAACCCCCAATTACAGGTATTGTCTATTCACATGACCTCTTCAGGCTAAAGTTTTAATGAGATGGCAGACGTTGTGATGAAAGTGGAATGAGTTTGACGTGATGGGCATGCCAAGGCTTTAGCTAAGAAGTCCAAGAGCACAACTAACTTCCATGGTTCCTACTCCAGAGGTTCAGGTATGCCGACACTTGCAGCCCGGCCAATTCAGCCAGCCTTGCCCCCGCCTACAAGTGGTTACTTAGGAACTCCATAGTATAAATTTATTTAGGATGACCAGGGAGCCAAACCTTTGGCAAGCAGCAGGCCGTCGTTTGACTACATTTGTTACAATTGTGGAGAACCTTGGCATATAAGGAGAGATTGTCCATATTCGGACATTTTTGACCTCGTGCAATAGCAGACAAGAGCAGTGGTACCATCGGAAAATGGTAATAATGGTTGAGGACATCTACAAGGTAGGCGGGGTGGGAATCAGTGAGGTCGTGAAGGTCGGGGATATGGTAATGCAGATAAAAGAGCAGTGCATCTAGGCAAGGAGGTTGTCCGTCAAGATGAAAAGACTGACTGTTATGCCTTTTTGGGCAAGACCAAGGTGGAGAGATTTGATGCAATGATCGCATGTATAATTCTTTTTTGTGACCGGATGGCTACTATTTTGTTTGATCTGGTTTCTACTTTTTCATATGTGTCAGTTCAGTTTGACTTGGGATTTGATGCGGTTTGTGATGTACTTAATACCCTCATCCATGTTTCTACCCAGTTGGAGAGTCTGTCAAAGTCACCCATATATATCATTCTTGTCCTATATTGTTTATGGGTTTTCAGACTTGGAATGATTTGGTTATTTTGGATATGACTGACTTTGATATAATCTTAGGCATGACTTGGTTGTCCCTCTATTATGATGTGATAAATTGTAATGCTAAGTATGTGACTCTAGATATCTCGGGTAGGGAAAAGTTAGAGTGGGAAGGGGTGTACAAGCGTAAGTCAGCTAAGGTCATATCTTTCCTTCAGGCTAAGGAAACTGGTGGGGTAGGGGTGTTTGGCATATTTGGCTCATATGCAGGATGTTGAGGCTAAGTCTCCCTCTATTGAGTCTATTCCTGTAGTGTTTGAATTTCGAGAAGTTTTCCCTAATGATTTGGTTGGTATGCCTCTAGATAGAGATATAGATTTCTGCATTGACTTAGACCTAGTACTCACCCCCATCTCTATTCCTCCTTATCGCAGGCCTCCAACGGAGTTGAGAGAGCTTAAAGATCAAATTCAGGAGTTTCTTGATAAAGGTTTCATCGGTTCTAGTGCTTCCCTGTGGAGTGCTCCGGTCTTGTTTGTTAAGAAAAAGTATGGTAGTATGAGGATGTGCATAGACTATCAAAAGTTGAATAGGATCACCATTCGAAATAAGTAGCAATTGCCTCGAATAGATGAGTTTTTTTACCAGTTGCAGGGTGCATCAGTTTTCTCTAAATTTGATCTAAGGTCTAGTTACCATCAGTTAAAGATTAGGCATGAGGATTTACAAAAAATGGCATTAAGGACCTACTATGGGCACTATGAGTTTCTAGTGATGTCGTTTGGGTTGACAAATGCGCCTGCAACTTTCATGAGTTTGATGAATGGTGTGTTCAAACCTTTCTTGGATTCCTTTGTTATCGTCTTTATTGGTGACATTTTGGTCTATTTGAAGAGTAAGGAAGAGCAAGCTGACCATCTTCGTATTATTTTGGGTGTCCTTGGGAGGCAAAAGTTCTATGCTAAATTTTCCATGTGTGAGTTCTGGTTGACTTCAGTTGCCTTTTTAGGACATGTGGTTTCAAGGGAGGGGTAATGGTAAATCTCTAAAGATCAAAGCAGTCAAGAATTGGGTCCGATCTAGCTCAGTGATGGAAATTAGACATTTTGTTAGGCCCGCCAGCTACTATCATCGGTTTGTGAAAATTTTTGCTTCTATCGCCACGCATTTGACAAGGCTGACCAAAAAGGAGGTACCTTTCGAATGGATTGAAAAATGTGAGGAGAGATTGCAAAATCTCAAGACTCTTTTGACCACATCACCTATTTTAGTACTGCCGGTGGAAGGTAAAGATTTTATTGTTTATTGTGATGCTTCACATTCGGGTTTAGGTGTTGTGTTGATACAGGATAAGAATGTCATAACTTATGCATCGCGGCAGTTGAAGGTGCATGAGAGAAACTACCCGACACATGATTTTGACTTTGCAGCGGTAGTGTTTGCCACTAAGATTTGGCGGAATTACCTTTATGGTGTCAAGTGTGAGGTGTTTACCGACCATTGTAGTTTAGAACATCTATTCATTCAAAAGGACCAAAATTTGAAAAGATGAAGGTGAATGGAGTTATTGAAGGATTATGATGTTACCATCCAGTATCATCCAGGTAAGGCTAACATGGTGGGAGACGCATTAAGTCGGAAGGTGGTGATTATGGGTATTCTAACTTGCTTGGTTGTATCCAAGCGACCTTTGGCTAAGGAAATTCAAACCTTGGAGTCTAAGTTGATGCGACTGGGTATCTGAGAAAAAGGTGGGGTGTTAGCTAGCATTGAGGTTAGGCCCACATTCAATGAGGCAATCAAGGCCAAATATTTTAAGGATGAGAGTTTGAATGAGATCAGAAAGAAGTGTCTGGCAAAGCACAAGATGTGACTCTTGATGTAGGGGTGTACTCAGTTTTAAAGGAAGAATTTATGTTCCCCGAGTGGATGACTTGATTCAAAAAATATTGATAGAATCCCATGGTTCGCGATATTTCATTCATCCAGGTGTGACCAAGATGTACCGAGATTTGAATGACTTTATTTGTGGCCTGACATTAAGAAAGACATAGTTGAATTTGTGGCTAAGTGCCAAAACTGCCATTAAGTAAAGTATAAGCACCAAGGCTGACAAGTTTGCTTCGGCGAATGCCAATTCCAAAATGGAAGTAGGAAATGATAGATATGGATTTCGTGGTTGGTCTCCCCAAGGTCTTTCGTGGTTGGTCTCCCCAAGACCTTGGGAAAGTTTGACTCCATTTGGGTAGTGGTTGACAGACTGACTAAGTCAGCCCACTTCATTCCAATCAGAATAGACTATAATGCGCAGTAGTTGGCTAAGGTGTATGTGAAGGAGATAGTGACGCTGCACGGAGTGCCCCTTTCTATCATTTTAGACCGTGGTACGAGGTTCACATCCATGTTTCGGGGAAAATTGCATGAGGATTTGGGCACTTAACTCACTTTTAGCACAGCCTTCCATCTGCAAACGGACAAAAAATCATATAGAACTATTCAAGTGTTAGAGGACATTCTAAGGGCATGTGTGATTTTCTTTGGAGGGCATTGGGAGAAGTTCTTACCTTTGTGTGAGTTCTCCTACAATAACAGTTACTACTCCAGCATTGACATGGCACTGTTCGATGCGCTTTATGGGAGGGGATGTAGATCACCCATAGTAAAACTTTTAGGGGTTGATTTGGTAAAGGATGCTTAGGATAAGGTAAGAATCATCTAAGCTAATCTTTTAGCAACCCAAAGTCGACAGAAAAAGCATGCAGACCGTAAGTTAAGAGACATGACATTTCATACTGGTGAGAAAGTTCTTCTTAAGGTGTCACCCAGAAAAGGGGTGATGAGATTCGACAAGAAGGGCAAGCTTAGTCCTCGATACATCAGATCATTTGAGATTCTTGACTGTGTAGGGCTACTGGCTTATAGGTTGGTTTTACCGCCTAGCCTATCTGGAGTCCATCTAGTGTTTCATGTGTCTATGTTGAAGAAGAATCATAGGGATGGGGATTACATCATAAAATGGGACTGAGTTTGGTTAAACAAGGACCTTCAGTATGATGAAGAACTGGTTGCAATTATTAATCGTGATATCCAAAAGCTGAGGACCAAGGAGATTAAGTTCGTGAAAGTTCAATGGATGCATTATCCATTTGAGGAAGCTACTTGGGAAACCGAGAAGGACATGCAAGACAAGCATCCCCAATTGTTCAACGATTTAGGTAATACTCTTACTTTAGCCAAATTTTCCTAGTTTATCACTCGGGGACGACTGATGGGTAAATTCGTATCTATTGTAATGAATTGTTTTCGTCTTTATGGAAAGTCCAATGGGGAAAGAATTTGGGCTGGAAAACTTTCGAGTAGTGACTTAGGAATTCCTAGCCTAGTCCAGATTTAGACGAAATCTAAGTCAGGTGAGGTCTACGAAAATATGGTAATGAATAGGGGATTTGGTTATGATATTGATCACATGAGTGCATAGCCAAGACGTTAAGGAACCCTAAAACTGATCTTAGCATTAATGGGTAATTTTTTAACGTCAAGGGTTGAAGGTGTGTTGCGAAATGGGAGTTTGGTACTCAAATTCCAACTTTCTTTCTTCGTCCTAGCCTCCAAGGTGAGGTTAGTTCTGCTAGTGCAGGGCCACTGTGGTTGGTTGGGTCCCACTATGGCGGGACAATCGCACCTTAAGTCGGGTAAAAACCCCAAAAATGTTATTTTCTGCAACCCCTCGTTCTTGATAGCTAGGAGACGACCCATGGAAAGTTCTTGATAGTTTTCCACAACTTCTAGCGCTAAAGGTAAGATAATTACTCCCTTAATCCATAATTTGATTCGTAGAACTTAGAATCTTGGGTAATTATCACTGGGGGACGGTTTTGGCCTGAAGATAATGGTGGGAAAAGCCCTAATTGAACAATAGGATCTTAGGTGTAGCTATGGATTGATAGTTTGATTATTATACGGGTAAATTAGGCCTTGTTTATTGATACTTGCATTAATTGATTATTTTTAGACCAAGAACAAGCTGAAAGAGTCTAGAAAGGGGAGGCTCAAGCGTCTTTGGAGGATTCTAGTTTAGTTTCGAGGTAGGTGATGGTTCAATTTCCAATTCGTGTGATATATTCTAGTTAATTGCTTCCTTGTATGCATGTGTGTATGTAAATAGGCAAATGTGAATCGAATCTAATGAAATAATTATATATGAACAACTATATGCCATGAACCTAATACTTGATTGTATGACTATGATTAATGTTCATTATGAGTGTGATTGTGATTATGATTGTGGTTGTGCTGACTGGATCCGGTGTCACATTCTAATGCATATATTGGATTGGGTGTCTCGTTCCGACATATATATTGGATCGGGTGTCACGTTCCGACACATGTATATTGGATTGAGTGTCACATTCCGATACACTAACAGTTTAGGTGTGGGTTCCATGAGAGGACCACTGTGATTATTCCATTCATGTCTATGTCATTGATATTGGGAAACTCTATGTTGCTCCTGAAATGATAATTGATCTATGTATTATGTATATGTGTTTTTATTGTGTTGTGATTGCTTGCCTATGTTTCGCTTACTGGAATAATCGTGTGATCCTACCAGTACACTGTGGTTTGTGTACTAATACTACACTTCCTTGTTCTATGTTGAGCACAAGTCATCTTCAGGAGGCTACTGACAGACCTTAGTTAGAAGATCACTGATCTTAGACCGGATTCAAGGGTGAGTCAGTTCGTTCAGGCTACCATGGGTCCTCTATTGTTTAGTCCATTCTTTGCGGACTAAGACTTTCCAGTTAGATTTATTCGTATGTTTAGTTTTGGGGTTGCACCCTTTTTCTCTTAGACTTGTTGGTTAGTAGTTTTGGTAAAATGACTTTCAGTTCTAGGGATTAACTTACACAATAGTTTGTTAGTTGTTTTGTTAACATTCAGAGTTTATGGGAATATCATATTTCATTAGTCATTTAAACCTGCTTATGTATCTTTAAATGCATAGTTTTTGGTTAACTTGCTTAGTCGGGTTGTAGTTATGGTTCTCCCACCGGAGGGTTAGAGTGGGTGTCAATCACGACGGTCTGGGTCGTGATAAAAAGGCAAGCTAGTTGCGTGTACTTCAAAATCTAAATTTGTATCCCTAGGAATTTTTACAATATAATAACTTAGGATTATTCTTGATTTTTATGTCATAATGAGTAGTAATATAGATAGGCTAGAATGATGTAGTAGTTAGGCCATCACTACTTCGTTTGTACTAAATAGTTTGGTTATGAATGAAAAATCCCTGCTAACCAAAAAAATTCTAATTACCAAGAAGCAACCATCCAACAATATAAGAAATGCATTAATAAAAATAGTATTATCTACCTTAGACCACTTCATCTATAAGTACAAATTTTTCTATACATGTGACTCTGAACCTTACTATGGAGATAGACTAAAATGAGATAAACATCTTTCGCATTTACACAATTCAGAAAGTTCATCAAGTTAAGAGATCATTATTATAAAATAAAAACACAATAAGGATTTAATATGCAACAAAAATACTAAGGTGAACATGTAAGAAAGGAACTCAGTTCAGAACAAAGAAATACATCCTAACTAAAAAAGAGATATGCATGATCCTATAAGCATGTAGTCTCGTCGTCATGGAAAGTAGTACAACTAAAGACCGTCTACCCTCTAAGATAAACTTATCATAGAAAGACTTGACACCGCATTAGCAAAGCCCTTATAAAAGATGAGCATTTCTAAATGCCATCACTAAATTCATTGCAAAATACACATCATGGAATAGCTAATAGAAAGTTTGCTAACCCGGTGGAGGTGATGGAGGCAACGGATGCTAACGAACCACTATACATTAAAGCAGATCATATTTACTCTCTAGAATATCCATACGCTTTTGTAGTGATTCCTTTTCTTTTCGAGTTGTTTTCAGTTCTTCCAAAAATGCATCCTTAGAGGTACTACCACCTTTCAACTCCTTAGTTGTTATCCCACCACAAAATCCAACTACATGAATTTTGCATTGAGGTCCAAAGCATTGTTCCACTACCTTGATGTTATTAAGAGACAGTTCTAATTGTACAAGCTCTTCAATTTCAGCCTATACATTAAAGCAGATCATATTTACTCTCTAGAATATCCATACGCTTTTGTAGTGATTCCTTTTCTTTTCGAGTTGTTTTCAGTTCTTCCAAAAACGCATCCTTAGAGGTACTACCACCTTTCAACTCCTTAGTTGTTATCCCACCACAAAATCCAACTACATGAATTTTGCATTGAGGTCCAAAGCACTGTTCCACTACCTCGATGTTATTAAGAGACAGTTCTAATTGTACAAGCTCTTCAATTTCAGCCTATACATTAAAGCGGATCATATTTACTCTCTAGAATATCTATACGCTTTTGTAGTGATTCCTTTTCTTTTTGAGTTGTTTTCAGTTCTTCCAAAAATGCATCCTTAGAGGTACTACCACCTTTCAACTCCTTAGTTGTTATCCCACAACAAAATCCAACTACATGAATTTTGCATTGAGGTCCAAAGCACTGTTCCACTACCTCTATGTTATTAAGAGACAGTTCTAATTTTACAAGCTCTTCAATTTCAGCCTATAAAATACAAGAATATTTAGAATCTTTCAATTCACTAAGTAAGAGAGGAAATGTTAAATGAAATTTATCGATAAACATACATATTTTTCATTTGTTTAAGGTTCGACAAGCTTATTTCCCTTTTTAAAAGTCTCAAAGAAGATGGCTGCCATGTTTGGTGGATTACCATCATTGTCTCCCTTAAAAATAAAAATAAAAGTAAGTACTATAAGTTCTTTTATACAAAAAGGAGGTTTCTTTGTAGGGTTTCCTGATTTATTTACCAGTTCATAAACAATCTCACATATAGGCTTGCTACCTGTACGGTGAGGCATATACAAATTAGACCTGTTGATTTTGTTTCTTGTACTTGATTCCTACATTAACAACACAATACTGAAAGTATCACAAGCTTGTTAATGATTCTATTTTTAATCTTAACCTTTGTAACTACTTTGTATCCTCTTGATATAAAAAATGAAATCATTTACTTTATCAAAAGAATTATTCCAAAAAAGTAATCATCATATGTGACTTGGAAATAAAATGATATTTATTAATAGCTATGGAATCATACGTTAAACATATCAGATAAAAATGTTCCTTGACCAACCATTCACAATCACTCCTGTCTACTCCTATCGGCACATCATTTAAAACCTCGTGCAATGACTTAGATTTCATATTCTTGTGCAACGATCCTCTCCAATTGTTCCAAAACTTTCTCATATGTTGCAAGCCATTATCTCTTTAACCATTCATGATATCACTGTCAAACTTTTCCTGAAATAGAGAAAAATATCAATAGAATCTCTTAAATAAGTGAAAACAAGGCATCAAAATATGAATCACCAAATGGAGTAGTAGCCTAGAAGTTTTAGGATAAAAAATAAATATGTACATCCATCAGTGTTGATCAAATATCTACTTGCATTGTTCCTTTCACTCCATTATTTTGTTTGTTCATTTTACATATCTTATTTCCTTTAGATATAATAGTATCTCTTTATGCAATATATTATGTTCTACTACTGCTTATATTCAACTATAATGAGCTTTATTTTTTGCCTTGGCCTATAATCTATTTAAAACCTATAGCATACACACACGACTTTTGTACAGTTATTTAAAGAGAATAAAGGTTAAAATAGATATACAAGCCCACTTCACTTGAAGCATGAAGAGAAGAGATTGTTTCATTAAAGTGATATTCAATTTAAAATAAAAGACCATAATAAGGTCTAAACAAAGGCAACACAATAATAAATTCTAAACAAATGCAAGAAGAAGAGGGAAAGATGTTGTTGTTACAGTAGCAGTTCTATCAAGTAAGAGAAAATAAGAGAGAGTAATATTATAATTCTAACTGCAACAGCTGCCCACATATGCTCAAGCATAATATCTTCGATATCAATCGATGATTGTACCCACAGCAGGCAAATAATATGATCATGAACTAGCAATCCCAAGTATCTCGTAAATGAGGTGTAATTCTGCCCAACGACTGGATTTTGATAGAAAGCGGGTTTTAACTTTTCTCCATGTCTCAATCACAAAACATTCTTAAAAATGTTTGTTTCCCTCACCTTGGTTGTCTTATCATATTCACATGGACTTGCAAAATTTAAAGTAAGTCAAATATGCTCTTCGATATAAATTTAATAATTAGTGCTAAACCATCAAAAGAATCTGGAGAATACTCCAATAGTAATGTTTTAGGAGTCAACTTTTGAAATTATTACTGTATACAATGGTTGATCTTTTTTAGATCGGTAAGACTAAACATGCAAAATAATATTTTATCTAGTTTTTGACAAGTACCCATCCACTGTTCCCAATCAAGTGGCAACTAGAAAAAATAGGCAGAACAGTACCCATTGCAAGAGATTAGGCCTCAAGTTGCCAAAAAAAAAGTGATATAAAAAGTGGCAACTAGCAGTGGAATAAATATTGGAAAGCTTAAGATCCTAAATCAATGACCTTCAATTTTTAGAAACTTTCATTTAGAAAAATCACAATTGATGAATCAAGAATCGGTGGAGGTTAATATGGTTAGGAGTTGTGAAAAAAACATAATGAAGCATGTCATGTCAAATACATAGGAAATATAACTTTTCGGTTATTTTACCAATAATATAAAGAAAAGAAAATATCGCAAGGAAGAAAATACATAGTAGTTTCATTTCTCATAGCATATTCAGCCACTTCAATCACTATTCTTTTGGCCTTTTTAAACTTTAATTGACCGGCATATTATAATGTTAAAACAAAATTAAACTTCAAGCCAATTAACAACAACAAAGAATTACACAAAATAAAGTAAAATACTGGTATCACTTCTCTGAACATCTGGATACACTTCAGTCATTTTTTCTACCTTATTGTAACACCTCGGATTTGAGAAAATAGAAAAAATGCAGCTTCCTATGACCTTGTGCAAGAACCACGGAAGCCACCGACGGTATGTGGTCTGACACACGGTCTGTATGTGGGGTCCGTCATTAGGCACCAAATATTTATGGTCTCCGAACCCACCCAAGGTCGACAAGGACGGTTCGTTGTTGGACCTACGGACCATAGGTCTGACCGTAGGTGAGTGTCAGCAACCAATTGGAGGGAAATGGATTTTTGGTCAACTTCAATAGTTCATATCTTTCAGCACAAAATTAATTATGTGTCCCATGACCTATCAAATGAAAGATAATTGAATCCTCTTTCCAACGCCACCAAGTTTGCTAAAATCCGATCTTCGAGTAACAAGGTATGCTCAGTTTAGTGAATCCCTATCGGGAAGAGCTTGACTGACGACTCCTACCAACAGTTAGTAGGTCAACCGACGGCCCGTCAGTATTGTAGTAGGTGGCAATCATCAAATTTAAGTCAGGGTCATTTTTGTCCATTCCCTTATCCGTTAGGAGCTTAAACTATGTCGTTTGATGATTAAACTATTCATTTTACTCAGTTTAAGCCTAATAACTTAGTCAAGAAGACCCAGAACATTTATTTACCAAAAATAATCCAAATTTCGAGTAAAAAGGCGAAGAAAGAGGCGCCAGTTTCCCAAGAACAACCAAAAGGCTTGCTTCAAATTTTAGCACCAAAATCGAAGGATTTCTCTGTACATTTCGTCACCAGGTATGTCGGATTTCACTAGTGGGTTCCTTTCATCCACTAGGTCCCTAGACTTCAGTCAAATTCTTGATTTGCTAAATGTTGCTTAGACCTAGGGTTTCTAAAACCTTAGATATTGGTTGTGATTTAGCTATTATAGTATTTTTAATCAGATTATCATGATTTTGTGAAGTTGTTGCTTAGTTCCTTGCATGAAACTCAGAACCCTAGTTGTGTAGATTATCTTAGGACATGAATTACACTTGCTAGGTCAGTTAAACTATATACATGCTCTAGTTTTGAATGTTTCATTATCAGTACCTAAATGTTCCATTCTCAAATTTGTATGTCAGAATATTGAGCTATCCTGTATTTCAATTATGTTCTGTCATACACATTTCCAGTTGGGAGTAGGCATAGCACCAACTTGGACTAGGTTTCAGCGTACCCTCATAGTCCCAGAACTATGTGCCCCCATAGGTTTATAAGTCCCCTACGTTGGGCATGGGATTTAGTGATCACGCCAGTTATGTATTTATACCTTTGGTAAGGTATATTGGGTCCTCTAGATGGGGCGTATACATCGGACTCCGTGTTTAGCTCACGTGATTTTATGTCGTTTAATAGTAGCTCCCACAGTCAAACTCTAGTGTATTTAACTAGGTTTTCAATTATACTTCAGTATTCAGTCTCAGCATGTCAAATTCATGATTATTACTTGGTCATTGCATTTAGCTCAGTTTTCAGTTATATTTTAGTATCTATGTTTCTGTTCAGATTATGGCATTGCTTAATTATGTTTGTTCAACTTTTATACTTTGTTCAGCTATTATCTATATCATGCATGCTCAGTACATTCCATGTATTGATGCATACTTTGCGCTATATCATTTGATGATGTAGGTTAAGGTGTTCAGCATCCAGGTCACACATAGATCGGTTCCCGATCCGTATTCAGTAGCTTCAGTGGTAAGTCCTCATAGTTCGGGGACAATAGACATGTCTTTCATATTCAATCATTTATTTCAGTTTTCTATTTTGCTAGAGTTAGCTGGGGGCATGTCCTAGCATCTCTAGTCAGCAAAGGCTGTCAAGACATAGTATTAGATTCAGGTTTAAATTTGAATGAATGTTCAGTATCATTAAAATCTTGGTAGGTTTATATATATTCAGATCAGTATTAGGTAGTCCCTATCTTTTAACTATCTCTTGTTTTAGGTTCTACAAAGTATCTCTTTATTCAGTTGTTTTAGCATGCTTATGATATGCTAGCTTCACAGTTTGCTTGGGTCACTCATGATCGTAGGTCTCATGTTTACATCAAGGGGGTAGCCTCGAGGTGTGACAAACTTGGTCTCAAAGCATTAGGTTCAAGAGTTCTAGGATGGCTGGAAGACACACTAAGTAGAGGCTCTTTCATGGGTATGAAGTGCACCACACCTAGTAGAGGGAGGCTACGAACTATTTTAAGAAAAACTTCATTTTCTTTGCTATTCTTATCGTGTGTGAGTATGAACTCTATTCAATCTCCTTCTAACTCCAACTCTTCGCATTTCGAAAAATACCTCCTAGAAGAGCTAACACAAGGAATCATCCAGCAGCTCCAGCAGACCCATTGAAAGATCAAGTCATGCATGCCGAGTTTAGGGCTACTTATCAAGTACTTGCTCAGGCCATGACTACCTAGTTCAATTAGTAGGCTGTGGTCCCAGCTCTGCCACAGACTAGCACGGCTATAGCAAGAATCCAAGACTTTACTCGGATAAACCCTATAGAGTTTCATGGGTCTAAGTCAGAATAAGATCCACAAGAGTTTTTCGATGACATCTAAAAGGTTACAAACATTATGGGATTCAGTCAAGTTAAGAGTGTAGATTTAGCCGCCTATTAGTTGAAGTGAATGGCCTACACTTTGTACCAGTCGTGAAAGGAACCTTGTGGTATTCGTGCACGTCTAGAAACTCTTTTAGAACCCTTGTCAGTATCTATTCCAGTTGGTGAACCAGTTATAGCTAGACGGGTTTACAGAAATTGCCCTATCACAGTCTCTCAGAAAGTCACCTCAACAGATCATGTAGAGTTAGAAATGGTAGATTTTGATATCATTCTAGGCATGGATTGGTTACATTCATTTTATGCCTCAGTCAATTGTAGAACTAGAATCGTTCGGTTTTAGTTTCCAAATGAGCCAGTCTTAGAATGGAAGGGTAGTAGCTCACTGCCTATGGATCGATTCATCTCTTATCGAAAGGCCAAAAAATGATTTCCAAGGGGTATATCTATCATCTAGTTCAGGTTAAGGATTCCAATTCTGAAACCCCAACTCTTGAGTCAGTCCCAGTAGTAAATGAGTTTACAGAAGTGTTTCCAGAAGATCTTCTCGGAGTTCCTCCTGAAAGGGATATTAACTTCGGAATAGATCTCCTTCAAAATACCAAGCCCATTTTGATTCCTCCTTACAGAATGGCTCCAGTCGAGCTGAAGGAATTGAAATAGCAGTTGAAAGACCTTCTAGATAAGGGCTTCATCAGACCTAGTATCTCTAGATGGGGGGCTCCCGTGTTATTCGTGAAAAAGAAAGATGATTCTCTCAAAATGTTCATTGACTATCATCAGTTGAACAAAGTCACTATCAAGAATAAGTATCCCATCCCCAAGATTGATGACTTGTTCAACCAACTTCAAGGTGCTAGTTTCTTTTCTAAGATAGACGTCAGATCTGGTTATCATAAGCTCAGAGTCAGAGATAGTGACATTCCAAAGACAGCCTTCAGGACTGTCATTGTGAATTTGTAGTTATGTATTTTGGACTAACAAATTCTCTGGTAGCTTTTATGTATTTAATGAACATGGTGTTCAAACAGTATTTAGACGTGTTTGTCATCGTCTTTATTGATGATATCCTCATTTATTCTCGGAATGAGTAGGAGCATGTGACTCATCTGATAGTTGTACTGCAAACCCTCAAAGATCGACAGTTATTCGCTATGTTCAGCATATGTGAATTTTGGTTACAGTCAGTTGCTTTCCTTGGTCATGTGGTATCTAGCGAATGAATTCGAGTGGATTCTCCAAAAACAGAGGCAGTGAAACAATGGCCTAGACCCACCTGTCCAACAAATATCAGAAGTTTCTTGGGTTTGGCTGGTTATTATAAGATATTTGTTGAAGGATTTTCATCCACAGCTTTCCCATTGACCAAGTTGACTTAGAAAAAGGTCAAATCTCAATGTCATATGAGTGTGAGAAAAGCTTCTCAGAAATGAAGGCTAGGTTGACTACATCTCCAATTTTGACCCTACGATATGGTTCAAACAGTTATTTGATTTATTGTGATGCATTTAGGGTCCTTCTAGGTTGTGGGTTGATGCAGTAAGGTAAGGTCATATCTTATGTTTCTAGACAACTTAAGGTCCATGAGAAGAACTACCCGACTAATAACCTCAAGCTTGTAGTTGTAGTATTTGCCCTAAAGATTTGGAGACATTACTTGTATGGTGCTCACATAGATGTGTTCACAGATCATAAGAGCCTTCAGTACGTGTTCACCCAGAAAGAGTTGAATCTTCGTTAGAGGAGATGGCTTGAATTCCTCAAGGATTATCATATAAATGTGCTTTGCCATCTTGGTAAGGACAATGTAGTGGTTGATGCTCTTAGAAGACTATCTATAGGTAGTGTAGCATATGTTGAGGAAGAAAAGAAGGAATTAGCAAATGATGTTCACCGGCTTGCTTGCTTAGGAGTTAGTCTTATGGACATATAAGAGTAGGTGTGATAGTTCAGAATAGATCCAAATCTTCATTGGTAGCGGAGGTTAAGAAGTTGAAATGTGCAGCTCATCAGCAGAAAGTTGAGGTTTTCTCCCAAGAGGGAGATGGTATGCTTCGGTACCAGGGTCGCTTATGTGTTCCTAAGGGGGGTGAGTTGAGACAGCAGATCCTTACAGAAGCTCATAACTCTTGGTATTCCATTCATCCAGGTGCAACTAAGATGTACCACGATCTACGAGAAGTCTTTTGGTGGAACGGCATGAAGACGGACATAGCACACTTTGTGGCTAAGTGTACTAATTGTCAATCGGTTAATGTTAAACATTAGAAACCAGGAGGTGTGACTCAAGAGAGTAACATTCCTACATGGAAGTGGGATGTGACAAACATGGACTTCATTATGGGTTTACCTCGTACTCGCAGACAACATGACTCCATTTGAGTGATAGTAGATAGAGTCACTAGGTCCGCTTACTTCTTGGCTATCAAGACTACATATTTAGTGGAGGACTACGTAAAACTCTACATTAATGAGATAGTAAGGCTGCATGAGGTTCCCTTGTTTATCATCTTAGATAGAGGTCCTCAGTTTACCTCTAAATTTTAGGAATCATTTTAGAAAGGTCTTGGTACTCAGGTAAATCTCAATACAACATTTCATTCACAGACGGATGGTCAGGCAGAACGTACCATTCATACCTTAGAGCACATGTTGAGAGTTTGCGTGATCAATTTCAAGGGTAGTTGGGATGATCACATACCTCTCATAGAGTTCCCCTATAATAATAACTTTTATTCCAGTAATTAAATGGCATCGTATGAGGCACTACACGGGGGTAGATGCAGGTCCCTGATTGGTTGGTTTGAAGTAGGTGAAACAGATATGGCCAGATTCAGTTCATGAGGCTATGGAAAAAGTTCAAATCATCAAAGATAGACTAAAGACAACTCAGAGTCATCAGAAGTCCTATGCAGATGTGAGGTGAAGGGACTTAGAGTTCTGAATTGATGATTGTGTTTTCCTAAAGGTGTCACCTATAAAGGGGGTGATGAGATTTGGCAAGAAAGTGATGCTCACTCCTAGATATGTATGTCCTTAAAGAATCCTGAAAAGGGTTGGTAATGTGGCATATGAGCTAGAGTTTCCAACAGAACTAGCAGTGGTCCATCCAGTCTCACATTTCTTTGTTAAAGAACTATGTGGATGATCCGGCATCAATAGTACCATTATAGAATATGGCTGTGAAGGATAGTCTCACCTATGAAGAAGTGCTAGTTGAAATTCTGGACAGCCAAGTTCGTAGGTTGAGAAATAAGGATGTCAGTTCAGTGAAGGTTTTGTGGAGGAGTCAGTCCGTAGAGGGAGCTATTTGGGAAGCAGAAGCAACCATGAACGCCAAGTATCCTCACCTCTTCCCTTCCAGTTCTGCTTCAGCTTTAGGTAATAGTTTCTCTCCAGTCTCTTAGTTTATTCTTGAATAAATTCAGTCTCAATATCTTGTTACTTCAGTTGTTCTTGCATATCAGCAGATTTTCACGTTCTTGGAACTCAGTTCAGTTAGATATTAGTTTCTAGTACTTAGTAGTAGGGATTGTACCACATTCCCTCAATACTCAGCTTGTTTAGACTTCATTGAAGGATGAATGTTCCCAAGGGGGAGTTATTGTGACACCTCATATTTGAGAAAATAGAGAAAAATGCAGATTCTCAGGACCTGGTGCAAGAACCACGGAAGCCACTGACGGTTCGTGGTCTAACACACGGTCCATAGGTGGGGTCTGTCGTTGGGCACCAAATGTTTATAGTCTCTGCCCCACCTATGGTTGACAAGGACGGTCTATGGTTTGAAATACAGATCATAGGTATGACCATAGTTGAGGTTCAGCAGCTAATTGGAGGGAAATGGATGTTGGGCCAACTTCAAACAGTCATATCTTTTAACACAAAATGAATTATGTGTCCCCCATGACCTATCAAATGAAAGATAATTAAATCCTCTTTCCAACACCACTGATTTTGCTAAAATTCCATACCTGAGTAGAACATTATTCTCATTTTAGCGAAACCCTATCGGGCAGAGCTTGACTAACGACTCCTATCGATCATTCGTAGGTCAATCGACGGTCCGCCAGCCCTGTATTAGGTGGCACTCACCAGATTTAAGTCAGGGTCATTTATTTCCTTTCCCCTATGCATTGGGCACTTAAAATACGTCTTTTGATGCCTAAACTGTGTCATTTTACTCAGTTTAAGCCTAATAATTTAGTCAGACATACCCAGAACCTTTATTTACCAAAAATAATCCAAATTTAGAGCAAAAAAAAATAAAAAGAGGCGCCAGTTTCCCAAGAATAACCAAAAGGTTTACTTCAAGTTTCAGCCCCCAAAATTGGAAGATTTCTTCGTAGATTTCATCACCGGGTATGTTGAATTGCACTAGTGGGTTCCTTTCATCCACTAAGTCCCTAGAATTCAGTCAGATTCTTGATTCTCTACATCTTGCTTAGACGTAGGTGTCTAAAACCTTAGATATTGGTTGTGATTTAGCTATAGTAGTATTCTTAATCAGATTATAATGTTTTTATAAAGTCATTGCTAAGTTCCTTTCATGAAACTCAGAACCCTAGTTGTGTAGATTCTCTTAGTTCATGAATTACAATTGCTAGGTCAGTTAAACAAATATACATGCTCCAATTTCAAATGTTTCATTGTCGGTACCAAAATGTTACATTCTCAAATTTGCATATTTCAAGTTAGGATTAGGCTTAGAACCGAGTTCGGTTTTGAATGTTTCATTGCCAGTACCAAAATGTTGCATTCTCAAATTTGCATATTTCAAGTTGGGATTAAGCTTAGCACCGAGTTGGACTAGGGTTCAGCGTACCCTCATAGTCCTAGAACTAAGTGCCCCCGTAGGTTTATAAGTCCCCTCTGTTGGGCATCAGATTTAGTTATCACGCCAGTCAACCTTTATATCCCTGGAAAGGTATATTGGGTCCTCTTAATGGGGCGTAGACATCAGACTCCGTGTTTAGCTCACGTGATTTTATGTTGTTTAATAGTAGCTCCTACAGTCAGAATCTAGTGCATTTGACTTAGTTTTCAATTATACTTCAGTATTCAGTCTCAGCATGTTAAATTCATGATTATTACTTGGTCATTGCAGTTAGCTCAATTTGTTATATTTCAGTATCTATGTTTCTGTTCAGATTATATTATTGCTCAGTTACGTTTGTTCATCTTTTATACTTTGTTCAGCTATTATCTATATCTTCCATGCTCACTACATTCCAAATACTAACGCATACTTTGTGCTACATCCTTTCATGATGTACGTTCAGGTGTTAAGCATCCAAATCACGCATAGATCGATTCCCGATCCTTATTTAGCAGCTTCAGTGGTGAGTCCTCAAACATTGAGGACAATAGACATGTCTTTCATATTCAATCTATTATTTCAATTTTCTATTTTGCTAGAGTTAGCTGGGGGAATGTCCCAACAACTCTAGTCAGTAGAGGCTTTTTAGACATAGTATTAAATTCATCTTTTGATATGAGTGAATGTTCAATATCATTGAACCCTTAGTAGATTTATATATATTCAGATTAATATTGGGTATTTCCCATCTTTTAGTTATCTCATGTTTTAGCTTCCGCATAATCTCTTAATTCAGTTATTTTAGTATGCTTACGGTATACCAGCTTCAGGGTTAGCTTGGGGTCACTCCTGATCCTAGGTCTCGTGTTTATGTCAAGGAGGTAGACTCGGGGCGTGACACTTATCATATCTAACTGGACCTGCAAAGTTTAAAGTAAGTGAACTACTCTCTTTAATATAAATTGATCATTAACTCTACATAATCAAAAAAAAAAGAAAGAATGATCTAGTACTAATATTTTAGGTTTGAAGTTCTGAAATTATTATTGTATACAATGGTCTTGTTTCTTTAAGATTGTAATATATAATTTTATAAATACCATGCTATCGGGTCACTAAATTTCCTTCGCCTTTTAGAGGTGCCCATCCATAGTTCTAAACGAAGAGATAACTAGACAAAATAGGCAGAAAAACCATAATTATATTTCTTTTATCCATGTGATTCCACAACACAACTACATCCACTCCACGAGGATATAATTTGAATAAGAGGACCATAGTTTAAATGCACTCTCAGCATTCTATTTAAACATTTTAATTGTACTTGAGAATTATAAATAAGGCTCCCTAAATAATACCATAATTATTTTCAAGGTTCTAAAAGTTACTTCTTCTTTCACCATAAGAGATAACAACATTATCGTTTAATATAAGATTGATAGAGAACTTTCCACTCACATCATCTTAGTTTGACTAAACTAAAATGAAATTCTCACTCTAGTAGAGATATCAACGCTTAATATTAGTGCATATTGCAAGAGATGATGCCTTAAGTTGCCAAAACCAAAATGCAAAACTGAAAGGGAAATGTTGATTAACATTTCAAGCACACCTCATTCAATTTAGGTGGAATGATCGTTAAGCAATATAAATGTGTTCTAGATAGTTATAAGAATAGAAATTGTCAAAAATAACAAGCAAAAAAGTCGAAGGGGATGAAACGAATGCTAGATGCAGGGTTTCTTGGTTTGCAATTATCAGCTACAACGCAATCAATCAATAATGAAATAACAATAACGAGAAGAATTCTCGGGATGTGATCGATTTTAGGCAAATTTCACTATATGGGTAATTGAGACTACTAATAAATAGCTAAATATTAGTTGGTAGGCTAGACTATAATTGAAATAGTTTTCTATCGAAGAACTATCACGTTTCAAGTGATTTCTCTCGAACATCAACAAGCTTAACAAATAAGAACAACCCACAACCTTAATACATCCTCTCTCTCAAGCAAGATGGGTAGGATTAGGTTTAGGATTCACTCTCTCGAGTTGAACCCATATCAACCCAATACCTACAAACCATTAATCAAAAGCTTTGGGTCAAAAATCTCTCTCTCAAGCAAGCTAAGAACTCAAAATTAGAACTGCATTGGCAACTACAATTCATAGATTAAAACTAAGCTAATGATTAACCCACTTCAATATAGCATTTAAATTAGTAATTAATAATACGCATAAGCCAATTCAACATATAATGACATAATCACACCCCAAGAATTGGGGTTTTAGCCACACATCATAAAAATAGGGAAACGATTACCAAATACATTTGACATGATCTGGGTAAATGCTCCCAAGTCTTTACAATGGTCTAAATTGAAGAAATTTAGAAACCCACTAGCAAATCCTCAAAATTGAGCCTCAAAAATCTTCAAAGTCTACACTGGAACTCTAAAACTCAAAAGAAAACTCTTCTTAATGATAGCCAGATGCTCAATTTACAGTTCAAAATTCAATTTGTAGTTGCCCAAAATTTGGCCCGAAAGGTCATTAGGCAAGATAAGTCTGGCTCGCCGAGTGGTTTGGCGATCCGCCCTTTGCTCTCTTCCATCGCTTTATGCATTGGTTTCTCAGCATCCCCAAGTCCTGTAACTTTGGGTGATCCATTTTGTCATCGCAAAACCAATCGGCGATTCACTGACTGCCCATTCCTATCGCCAACTTGGTTTCTTCCCTCAGGGCTGGTACACTAGAACTTTAGGCAGGCTGAAGAGACACTCGGCGAGTCACCAAGTGGTCTTGGCGATCAACAGGATCACCTTTCTTCACTTCTTCAGCTTGTTATGCTCATTTTTGCATGTTAGTGTCCTTACCTTGTTCCTTAGCTCACATACCTGAATATCAAGGCTTTAACATTAGTTTATAGCATAAATTAGGAATTTGAGGACACTAAAACTATCAAAATAAATCCCTAAATGAGTCCAAATCTCAGACTCATCAAATGTACAACGTCTAATAAAGATGTTGCTGAAGCACGATTGATATTCTTCCAGAGTTGAGAGTTACTGAGAAAATAAGTGATGTTAATATTGCTCGTATCTCGAAGGTCTTTGTTCCTAAAAATGTTAGTCATATGCTAACATATCTATTGCCTAGGGAAGCGAGTCATTGGTAATTTTGTTGTTGTTTACAGGTAACAATAGGAAAATATTACATAGAAGAAAATACATACTAGTTTGATTTTCCTTGGCACCTTGAGCCACTCCAACCACATTTTATTCTTTTCTAGATTCAAACAGACCTGCAAATTTAAGTGCATATTACGTCTCAGTTGATTATAGAACTTGAGTTGTCAAGTTACAGTTTCCTAATGAGCTAGTTATAGAGTGGAAGAGTAGTTCAACAGTGCCTAAGGGTCGTTATATTTTGTACCTTAAGGCGAGAAAGTTAGTTTCCAAGGGGTGTGTCTATCACTTAGTCCGAGGTAATGACTCTAGTTTTGATGTACCTCCTATTGAGTCAGTTCCAGTAGTAAAAGAGTTTCCACAAGTCTTTCCAAATGACCTTCCCTGAGTCCCTCCTAAGAGAGAAATAGACTTTGGTATAGATATTCTTCCTGATACTCGTCCTATATCTATTTTTCCATATAGGATAACCCCAGTAGAGTTAAAAGAGTTAAAAGAGTAGTTGAAAGATCTCCTAGAAAAAGGTTTTATTCAACTTAGTGTCTCACCTTAGGCCGCTCCGGTCTTATTTTTTAAGAAGAAGGATGGTTCCCTTAGAATGTATATAGATCACCATCAGTCGAATAAGGTTACTATCAAGAATAAGAATCGTCTTCCAAGAGTTGATGATCTTTTCGATCAGCTTTAGGGTGCCACTTGTTTCTCTAAGATACACCTCAAATCTGGCTACCATCAGTTAAGAGTAAGGAATGTGGTATTCCAAAGACAACTTTCAGGACCCGTTATGGTCATTATGTGTTTCTGGTCATGTCGTTCGGCTTAACTAATGCATATGTAGTTTTCATGGACCTTATGAATAGAGTATTCAAGCCTTATTTAGATCTGTTTGTTATCATATTCATTGATGACATACTAATCTATTCGAAGAATGAGGAAGATCATACTAGTCGTCAAAAAATAGTTCTCCAAACTCTAAAGGATAGAGAGTTGTATGCCAAGTTCTCTTAGAGTGAGTTCTGGCTTGAGTCTGTGGCATTCCTGGGCCACATTGTTTCTGGTGATGGGATTAGAGTTGAAACTCTGAAAATAGAGGCAGTGCATAATTGGCCTAGACCCACATCTCCAACTGATATTAGGAGTTTCTTGGGGTTGGCTGGATATTATAGAAGGTTTGTTGAGGGTTTCTCATCTATTTCGTCTCCTTTGACCTAGTTGACTCAGAAAATAGTTAAGTTTCAATAGTCTGAAGCTTGTGAGAAAAACTTTCAAGAATTGAAAACTATGTTGACTACCACCCCAGTATTGACCTTACCAAATGGTACAAAAGTCTTTATTGTTATTGTGATGCGTCTAGAGTTGGATTGGGTTATGTGTTAATACAGAATGGTAAAGTTATTGTTTATGCCTCAGACAACAGAAAGTTCACAAGAAGAACTACCCAACCTATGATATAGAGTTGGTTGTCATAGTATTTTCTTTGAAAATATGGCTTCACTATCTTTTTGGTTTTCATGTAGATGTGTTCACTGATCACAAGAGTCTCCAGTATGTGTTTTGTCAGGAAGAGCTTAATCTCAGACAGAGGAGGTGGTTAGAGTTACTCAAGGATTATGACATGAGTATTCTATATCGCCAGGTAAAACTAATGTTGTTGTTGATGTCTTGAGCAGGTTGTCTATGGGTAGTACCGCCCATGTTGAAGAAGAGAAGAGAGAATTAGCAAAAAATGTGCATAGACTTGCACAATTAGGAGTACGGTTAATGGATTCCAATGAAGTAGAAGTGGTGGTGATGAATGGGGTTGAATTATCATTAGTCTCAGAAGTGAAAGAGAAACAAGACCAAGATCCTATTTTTATTGAATTGAAGGAAAATGTTCATAAGCAAAAAGTAATGGCTTTTCAACAAAGGGGAGATGGTGTATTGACGTATCAAGGTAGGTTGTGTGTACGAAGGGTGGATGAAATCCAACAGAGGATCATAGAGGAAGCTCATATCTCTAGATATTCTATTTATTCGGGTCCCACAAATACGTAGCGTGACTTGAGAGAAGTATATTGGTGGAATAGTATGAAGAATGGTATTGTTGAGTTTGTTGCTAAATGCCCGACTTGTCAACAAGTTAAAGTAGAGCACCAAAGGCCCGGTGTTATGGCTCAAAATATAGAACTTCCGAAATAGAAGTGGGAGACGATAAATATGGATTTCATTACTAGCTTTCCATGGTCTCGCAGGGAACATAATTCTATTTGGGTGATTGTGGATCGAATGAAATAATTAGCCCACATTTTGCCGGTAAAGACTACCCATTCAGCAGAGGATTATGCCACATTATATATTCAAGAGATAGTAAGACATCATGGATTTCTAGTTTCCATTATTTCGGACAGAGGTGAACAATTTGCTGCACAAATCTAAAAGTCTTTCCAGAAAGGTTTGGATTCGAAAGTGAATTTGATTACTATTTTTCCTCCTCAGCCTGATGGTCAAGCAGAGCACACTATTCAGAATTTAGAAGATATGTTGAGGGCTTGTGTGATTGATTTCAAAAGTAATTAGGATGATCACCTACCTCTCATTGAGCTTTGTTTTAACAATAGTTACCACTCTAGCATTCAGATGGCTCATTATGAGGCTTTTTATGGGAGGCGATGCAGATCTCCAATTGGTTGGTTTGAAGTTGGTGAAGCTGGGTTGATAGGACCAGACTTAGTTTATCAGGCTATGGAGAAAGGGAGAGTTATCCAAGGAAGGTTGAAAATAGCACAGAGTTGCCAGAAATCCTACACTGATGTTAGAAGAAGAGACTTAGAGGTTGTAGTAGATGAATGGGTATACTTGAAGGTTTCACCCATGAAGGGTGTTATGAGATTTGGTAAAAAGGGGAAGTTTAGTCCCCGGTATATTGGTCCTTACAGAATAACCAAGAAGATTAGTAATGTAGCTTATGAGTTGGAGCTACCGCAAGAGTTAGCAGCAGTTCATCCAGTGTTCCATATTTCCATGTTGAATAATTGCATGGCCGATCCTTCACTTATCATACCTACTGAAGATATTGGTATTAAGGACTGCTTATCTTATGAGGAGATTCTAATTGAGATTCTAGATCGCCAGGTTCGCAAGGAGGTAGCTTCAGTTAAGGTCTTAAGGTGAAATCACTTTGTTGAGGAAGCCACTTGGGAAGATGAAGAGGATATGAATAAGAGATACCCACATCTCTTTGAGCTCGGAGAAATTCCATATCAAGGTACTTATTCTCTTCTTCGTACTATTTAATTGATATAATGAATGTGTTAGATTTACTTATTGGGTGTTTGAGCTAAATGTTAGATATTACACCCTTAGTCTACCTAGAGTGATCTCATTCGAGGACAAATGTTCCCAAGGGGGAGTTATTGTAACACCCCGCTATTTGAAAGAGCTAGAATTAGAAAGAAACATTTTTTGAAATAATGAAAATCTAAAATTTTGCAAGTTATGTTAAGAATGAGTTTTGGGTCAACTTCAAATGACCATTACTCTTAGTATAGGATGATTTAGGTGCCAAATAAGATGTTAAATGAAATTTCTTGGAATTATCTTTCCAACGCCACCGAGTTTGCTCATTTTCGAGTTCGTATGAGGGAGATATGCCCGTTTGAAGTTGGGTTGTCTAGATAAGAAAAGTTAACCGGATTTTAAAGGGCTATTTTGGACTTTTCCATACCCACTTAATTTATTTCGTTTTTGGTAATTAAGTAGGGGTATAAACTGAATTGGTTCAGTTTACGCACTCAAAATTACGCTAGGGTTTAGAGAAAAGAACTCAAGAGGAGAAAAGAAGAGAAAGGTCTAAGATTCATCGATTTCTTGAGGAATTGATTTCGGATTTCGCCAAAGATTCGATCCTACGAGGTATGTGAGTTCACATAGTGTTGGGTTCGTTCACCCACGCGCCAATTATGTTAATTTCAACATTAAATTCGTTCTAGAAATTTGAAGGTTAATGTTCTTGATTTGTGTTCTTGAGATTGGGATGAGATTGATGAGTTCTTGAGGAAATCATGTTGATTTTAGGGTTGTGTTTGAGTAGATTCTTGTGTGCATATATTGGGGTATCTAAATCTAACAAGAAATTGAGAAAAATAATAGAAACTAGTCGAGTTAAGACCAAAAAACGAGAAGAAAAATTCATCGGGTTTACTTGGGGGAGAGCTGGCGCGACACGCCCCTAATACGCCAGCAGGGCTGGCGTGGCGCACCAGAAGTGCACCGAAAAGCAGTCTCTGAACTTCAGGGGCTGGTGCGGGGCACCAGCAGTGCGCCCGGGTCGTCCGCCCCCACCCGTTTTTCTTTGTTTAGTCCATCTAAGTCTTTTGAAGTGGACGAACACTTCCTATCAATTTTAACTATTCTAAATGTCTTATAAACATCTAGTAATCATCTATAAACATGAATCATAACCTTGAATCCATAAATTCAAATTTAAGCAAAGTTAAGAGCCACGTCTAGAGACTTCTTAGGGTCTTTTCGAAAGTCTTTCGCAAATGGTTTAAACTTGTTTTAAGACTTAAGTTTTGAGTTAAGCAAAGAGTAAAGAGTGAAGTTCATTTCTTCAAAAGAGTATATGGGGATTATGTATTCCAAAGAGTAAATATTTTTAGATTTAAACAAGAAAGGAAACACCAATTTCCAGAAGAGCCTTTGAGCTAGTTTTTGGTAAAGAGTAAATGCTTTTCACAATTAAGCAAGAAAGGAAACATTGATTTCTAAAAGAGCCTTTGGGCTAGCTTTTGAGCAATTATCTCAAATCATAGAAAGAGTTATGTTTTCAAACATATGAGCTTGTACATTTTTGGGAATAGTATTGAGCACCGATATGGGGGAGAATTCAGATAACTCACAGTCCCCATAAACCATGTAACCAACGTGGGTAGAAAAGGATCATACTTTTTAGATGATTCCTTAGTGATTTTAAGCATAGCTTAGTTGATCCACATAGTAGTTAGGTTTTATACCCCCGATAAGGTATAGGACGGCCCTAGCAGCATGAGGAAAAACGTTGTATCTTCACGTAACTCTTAAGTGATGGTTGTCGGTTAGAGAAACTCACACAGATATATTTTTGTATTGCTAAATACACAGAGATTACATGTATTTTCACATACAAATAGAGTTTATATTGTATCTTTGCATACAAACTGAGTTACTATTGTATTTCTCAATACACAGAGTTGTTATCCATATTTTAAATTTTTTTCTTTATATTGCATTCATATTATTGCTTTATATTGAAATGAGTTAAGTCGAGTTGAGTTGAGCCCATATATGTTCTTTCAATTCCTTCTAAGCTTATGTTTTGTTTTAGAATTCCCCTCACATGCTCGTACATTCAATGTATTGATGTCAGTTGGCCTTCATCTTTTTATGATGCAGATACAAATAACCAGGATCAACATGCAGCGCATCGTTGATTATAGTTGAGCTTCGGAGTTGTTGGTGAGCCTCCTTGCTTCCAAAGGACCCCTTTTTCTTACTTTATCATTTTAGTTCATTAGGATGTCGTGGCTCTTGTCCCGACGTCCATCTTAGCTATTAGAGGCTTCATAGACAGTTAGTTGATGTTAGTTCTTGAGTCTCTACATTCCTCTTTTTGTGTTTGAGACTTGAGTGCCATTTTGGCTAGTGAATGTGTCTATATACATTATAAGTTATCTATTGAGATTTCACTTTACTTTTTTAAAGTATTTTTATCATGAGTATGTCTTCCGCTAAGGGTTAAGCCAGTCCAAGAGTTCGATTGGAGTCAATAATAGTTCTTGAGTGCCAGTCCACCCAGGGTGTAGGCTCGGAGCGTGACAATTATTGCACTTGTTGAATTTGTTGTTACATAGGGTTGATTGAGATCCAAGTTGTAATCATTTTGAATTTGACGATTCAAGTTGAAATCATGATAATCTCCACTATTAAACGGCATGTAAAAATTACTATTACTGCTCCCAATAATTGGGCCTTGCGAACCAAATAACTGGCCATGTTATTGTTGTAGCCTACCACTATCATTATTTTGGCCCAACAAAAATGAGTTGACGTAGTGTTATTGAACTTGAAGTTGTGGGTGATAGAGTTCTTGCTCAGTTGAACTAGCATAAATATTGTTGGTATTAACTAGTGGAAACACTGGGTCTCCATGGGTTTGGTTAGGTACATTTGCTTGAAGATCATGTATTCTCTTAAATATTTTATGGCTACTTCTTTCAATTCTTTGTTGAGAACCACCTAAAGATCCGTGTCGAATATATTCTTTCTCTTCTGAAGGTCTCCTTTTGTTGATACGACATCTCTAAAAGGAAATAAATCAACAAAAAAATTGGAGTAAGAATATATTTTTCATTGAAACTTATTTTTTAAGGTGTTTTTAAAATGCTTGACATAAGTAATTTTTAATAGAAAAAATCTTTTGAGTGAAATACTGATGATAATATTATTTCAATGAATAGTACCTATGAAAAATAATAGAAATTAACATCAAATAACTCTGTTACTAATCATGCAATGAAAGTTATTTCTATTCCTCATTAATTAATGAGTGGTTTTATATAACTTTTGAATATTAAAGAAGATAACAATTTCTAACATTTACAGGCAGAAGTGATGCAAAGTTAAATTTTATTCAAATAAATGATTTTTGATACAACAACAACATAACCGGGGAAGTCTCATCATGTGGGCCTTGGGGTGACTAGAGTGTTAGAAGACCTTAACACTACCTAGGGAGGTAGCTTAATGATTTTTTTTATATAAAATTAATATTCAGATAATTGTAGTAAATGGATCTCACAAGTGTTTAATGAAAAATCATCCCAAGCAAAATACTTTCTAGTAACCAATAGTATAGTAAAATAATTTGATAAAAAATATATTATTGCCAAACAAATTTCCACCCACACATACACACAACATAATTTACCAATATAATTTCTTCAACCTTAATAGTGTCCATTCAACTAATTAAATTGAAACTAGCATACGAATGTATAATATGTATGAATAAATATAATCAATGTATTATTAAGATATATTGACTAGAAAAATATAAATAATAAATTTGCTCAGCTATTCGTGTGAAGATCCTTTCATCTATTTAAGGATGTACCTGCAGATAACTGGCAACTTGTATCCTGGTAAGACCTGGCACATTCATTATCTCAAGACACTTTTTTGGTAAGCAACCTACATGATCCATTAGAATGTAACTTTAATTTAATCACTACAACAACATTCCTAGATAAATTTGAGGTACATGTAAATAAAATAATCACTATATCTTAATTCAAAACAATTTTAACATACATGAGATACAAATATGAATATCACTATTCATTTAACTACATATATAGAAACTAATTGTAGAGAAAATTAATTAACAAGATAAGCTTACGCCTTTCACCAAGTTATTGTGTAGCTTCCTTGAATTTTGCACGAAGATTCATGGTCCATTCTATGTAGTCCTTTTGATTCAAAGTCTTATAAATAGCAGTACTCTGTCTTTCTCCTTTGTCAATCACATTTTTTTCTTTTGTTGCATCTCTTGCTCCTTAAGTTGTTTGTTCTTCTTGATACAACATTATTTTCAGTCTTGTGAGTATTATTTCTTTGTTCTTCATTATTAATAGACATACTCTTCTCTCCAACTTGTTCTATATTTCCCACAATATTTTCATTACCAATATTATCAACATATTTCACATGATCTCCTTTTGGATCTAGTCCATCTCTCATCTTTTCTTTTTGTATTTTCTTCCTTGATACAAATTGCCATAGGTTTTTCACAACAGTTTCATCAAGTGACTTTTCCAAATATAGGTATGTTCCATTGTCAAAAGCCTTCTTTGCAATGAGCTCGTTCTACTCATCACATACAACTGCACAATTATTTTGAGAAGTTTGCAATTAAAATTAAATAATATTATACATCATGTGAATAGTTAATTTTCTGCATATTGACTAAATTTTATATATTGTAACAGTAATATTGCGACAAAGAAACTATATATTATATCACTATACTAAAAACTAAGATTAGCATTGTATTTTTCTATTTTTAAACAACGAAAATCTTTACTTATTTCATTTAATGATAGTCTATCAAAAATTATTTCAGGTATGTTTGGACTATTTAGCGATGAATTTCATAGTTAATTTTTTTTGGTAGTGTATTTATTAAAATAACTAACTTTAACCACAATAACAATAAAATCATAAAAGATATCCATGTCATATTCCCCTATGGAATAGTGAAGGAACAAGGTTCATGGTTAATGGGCAAAGGATCAAGATCTATCTGGGTAACGCAGAAAGTGTACAAGAAGTTGTTGAGGCCTACTATCTTGATGAACTCTGAGTAATCAAGAGGCATGCGTCGTGTCACGACTTTAAATCTAGTGCTGCTTGGGAGGCAACTCAAGATGTACAATCTAGCCAACTATAGGTTTTTCTTTTCAGTTTACTAGTTGTCTTTGTTTAGTTGCTTTTCTGCATTCCTTTTCTTTTGGTTAGTGTTGGCTAGATATAGCATAGAGTCCGTGAATGGTGTCCGCCGATCCCAGGTAAGGTTCTTGAATTTTTAAAAGTGCAAGTGTGATCTATGATCCTCATCTATGGACCGTAGATTGACCCATGGATCGTAGACGGGGTCTTGTGGGTCCAAATCCTAGTCTACCCGACCCGACCCGGACATCTTTTAAATAAAACCCCCTCATTTTCAAATCATTCCCACTTCCCTCATTTGTACTCCCAAATCGTTTCTACACCTTCGGTGCGAAAGGTGAGAAAAGGTTGTAGGAAGTCTCGAGTCGTCACACAATCAGCTCATTCCCATTTCTTATAAGGTAATTGACTTTCATTTCTCTTTGAATTTCAATTTAGTGATTGATTATAGAAAGCCCGAAATTGGGTCTTGACCTTGGGTAGTTGATTGTATGTAAATGCATGCTAAACTAGAACTACAAGCACCCTTAGGATGATATATAGTGATTGTGTGTTTTTATAATGTATAAAACCAGTATAATGAGAGTCTACATGCTAGTCAAAATTTGATACGCTCAAATTACACCTCTTTTCAGAAGCATAAGCGATCGTTATCACGGAAGGAACCCAACTTGTAGGTTAGGGTCGATCCCACGAAGAATATGGTTTAGACTTAAGTTCCATAACGATTTTATTCGTTTAGCCATTGTATTTCCGAGACAAATAAGTAAAAGGGGGGGGGTTGTGTAACAAATTTTGGAAATTATGAAAGTAATTAGTAAGCAAGATTCAAACTTTTGTTGTTTTCAAATTGAGAAGGAAACTAGGGCATATGTGTTCCCCATAAGCTCATAACTCCGTAATCCTAGTAATAGCAATCCCTTCCTAGTGTATTACATGCAAAGCGATAAGCTATGTATCTCTAAATCCTTGGTCCGGCATCTGGAGAGTTTCACCCCGCACCTTAGTCCGGCTACGTGTGTATATTTTATTAACCCTTACCATTACCTCATATTAGACGTCACATCGATGTATGACGTAGTTTTCACCCTCGCACCAATCAACATTAACTCTATTAGATAGTGTCACACTAAATCTATGTTGATAATTTTTTTCTTATTAACTACTTCCTTGGTCCGACAAGTAACAACAAGGCAAGTTCTAACGTTGCGCACCGTTAAAAAGACTTTTAGATGAAAGAATTATCAATGCACACAAAACACTATTCAGGAATTACTTAGTTACTATTCATACTTCGTTAATCGCTTATGGTTCCCACAACCCTAGTTGTGGATTTAGTTACCCACGTTAGCAAGAAAACAATTCATATTATTTGAAGAATAAATCATGAACTTACGTAGTAGAGTAGAATAATCCCAAAATTTCCACTTGAATTTCAAAGTAAAAATCACCAAAATATGCTTAGAAAATTAAGAATTGCTAAAGTCGCAAGTTAATCTCCAAAGCCAAAAACTAGAATAAAAGTAATGAAGTCTAACCCCCAAAAATGAGGCTTACATGCCCTATATATAGAAAAATAAGTCCTAACTAAAAAGGAAATGAAATAAGGAAATAATACTCCAGCATGCGTTTTCAATCTATGACAGTGACCTACGGACTGTGGATTGATCTACGACCCGTAGGTCCCTTTTGTGACTCAAGACTTAGACATTTTCAACTTTAACAATTGACACCTCTCAGCTTCAATCGACGGATCTACAGTACGGTGCATAGATCAGTCTACGGTCCTGTCGCGCCCCATTTTTCTCAAAACGGGTTCGGCGCACGACCTAACAACTCTTTTGGGCTTTGGGTGATTGAAGAGTCGCCACCTAACGAATTAAGGCGCGTTAGGGCACCTATCTAACCTTACTAAGTCTAGCTAAGGTCAACGAACTAGAGATCAGGGTAAGGGTTCAAGTTACCTTGAGGGGAAGGTGTTAGGCATCCCTCGAGGTCCACAAATGTGGGTCCCGGCCGTATCTCATGCAATATGTGGGAGTTACAAGTAGCATTTAAGGTCACTTCATTATTTTGGTTATTTATTAGCATGGTTACTAAGTGATGACTAACATTAAGCAATTAATATCATTTTGTTTATTTATCTGTTATTTAATTAAACATGCAAAAACTATGTGATGACATAATACTAAATAACTCGCATAAAATTTTAGAAGAAGCAAGAAGATAGAAAGTAGACAAGTATATGAGCAAATATCATTTTTATTTAATTAAACTACCCCAAATAAATATAATTATAAACAGATAAAGGGTCAAAAGGAAAGGGAGACTCTGAAGGACTTTTAGGATCAGCACTCGACTTTATTTTTTTTTATTTTTAATAGGCTTCCGTGTAGGGACAGACAAAACCAAAGTTTGTCTCTTTAAGCCTGAGTCGATGTCATCATCTCCATAGGGCCTAAACTACCCCTACCCCACCACCGCATGCTTTTCATCTCTAAGAGGTATCTAGTGTCCCACATAAGGTCCAAGAGGCATTGGACTGCTATTAGGGTGGATTAGACAAAGATAAAATATAATAGGCCCACCTAGACACCAAGTCAAACAATTTGGACGAGCATTTAGCACATAGGGTCTCAAGTTGGCCTCTCAAGTTTTAAAATATATGTTGACAAACACAAGTAGAGTGAAAGGATTTCATACTAGGTGTGTGCATACAAGCATAACAGTATTATAACAGACAATACGACAGCATAATTACCTAGAAGAATGGCAAAAAGTTATTATAAGATGCAGATTTTAAGAGACACGTATAATATAATTAACTAATATTAGGTGATTAGAAAGTATATCACAAAATACAATAAATATATATTTTCTTTTTTACAAGTAGGCGCGTAGAAAATCAGAATGATTTATTAGTATATTTTCAGTAGCAAATAGAGAAGAAACTGATTAGTTCGAGCTAAACTCAATTCGGGATGAACAAAACTTTATTTTAACACAGGAGCTCACTCTTTTATTTATTAACGTGTTGATTAAATTCTCAACCTATTAATATTTTATATAGGCGTGATTTCTAATGTAAAAGATGTTGAAAACAGTTAGATTCATAAATTGCTATTTTTAGCATGCTGAAAATTATTAATTCGATTATTCTAGTTGGCAAAAAACATGTATAAAATTGCGTTAGTTATTTAATATGCTAAAATACTTATAAACATATATACATGGTTTCTAAATGATTTATAGCTCCTATAGGCATGCTTTCTAAACCCCAAATAATATATATATAAATTATTTATATCCTACAGGCATAATATCTAAGTGCACATGTTGAGATTTAGATAAGGTTCACATAAACCAAATAACAAATATAGACAATTAGCACAAAGTTCCGATTTTAATCTTTTTAAATCTATTAACATGCTAAAAGGCTTATTAAGCACAAAGTTGAGATCTGAATATATTACAGTTAACTAACTTCTTATTAATTCAAGTTAATTAATTAAGGGACTATCGATTGTTATTATGCAACATAGTTACAAGTCACTCATTACAACTTGTTGATTTAAAACTATACAATCACGACTAACAGTTGATTTTAAGTTGATTCCGACATAATTATAATATATGTATAGCAATCACATAACAAAAGTAAACTAAAAATGAAAAGACAATTAGCACGTATATCCCCCTCTCCTTAGACGATCCCCCAAGTTATATTATATATAGAGTTAGAGTTTACAAAAATTATTACAAACAATAAAAGATTAAATAATACACAAACATAATTTAAATTGATTCGTCTATTTCCTTCCCATGGCAACTCTTTGTCTTGAAACTTTTAAATTCAAAACCTGTCAAATAAAGGACCGGCAACACACATGTAATATAATAAAGACAAGATTACACAATAGTTATAGGTAAAACCAAAAACTAAAAAGAAAACATTATTCTGACTAATCACACGAACTTCAGACAAATCACAGCACATGTAATACCACACATTGAGACAGAAAGTGGTAAGGAACCTAACCCAGATGCTTCCTTTTATATATTTCAACCATGTAGTACGAACAATGTAAAAGAAATAAGATTAATCAATTAAAAGAACTAACCAATTATGCAGTAAAAAGAAATCAGCAATGAAGATCCACACTTAATCCAATAAACGACCCGAACACAGCAAAATAGCAAGTATAGAGGAGCCTTTAGGTTTTCCGAAACACTTAATCTTTAAGAGTAGAAAGCAATAATTTTTATTCAAAAGTGAGTCATGTGAGAGTAATGTGAGTAATGTCTGAATGTCTATTGAGGTGCCCGGATAAGCTTCTCCTTTTTTTTAACAATGGACTAAGAGGTCTCTTTATATAGTGAGGGGAGGGCACAAAATAAAGGAAAAGAAATAATTTAGGATCAATTAAATATAAGTTTTCCTTATTTTAAAGGAGAGCCAAAATTATATTTATTTTAATTTATTTTTTTACCAAGTATGGAGCAAAAAACTAAAATCAGCAAAATTATTCACTAAATCGGTAGGAATTTCTAAAAATAGAGTAGTAAGAATCAATTCAAACCATAAATAAGGGGAGGGGGATCGATTAAATATTACTATTCCTTTAACAGCTAAAAGCAAAATTAGTAGACAATTTCTTACCTAAATTAATAAGAATCAAGTAATGATTTAATCAAAATCTACCAAATAAACAATACCTTACCAAAATTAATACGTCTACCAGTAAATAAGACAATTAATAAGCTATCAATCCATATTGCAAATCATCGGACAAAAGAAAACTATTTAAGGGAGAAGGATAAAAATAAATCCCGTTAATATTCCAAAGCTCACAACAACTAGATTTTACCGTATATGGACAAACTATATACTATGGCAAGAGTATCAATTTAATGCATCAGTCATGTAGTCCAGCAAAACGAAACAAAATAAAAATAAAAAAATAAAAAAATAAAAAAAACTAAATTAACAAATTGATGAGTGATTCCAGGAAAGTAAACAAGATTACCGCATCAAGACAATTCAATAGGCATTACTTAATCAATCATTTAACGTATATAAAGGTAACGAAAGTTGGGGCCAATTTATACCATATTATTTAAGAAAATAAACAAATTAGAAGCAGTCAATTGGTAATGATAATCAGCAATTACTATGAATCCGAGAGGATAATTTAAATAAAGCCAAATCAAGATTTAGATACCTCGCTGGAATTACTCAAAAATAATTCACGCATAGCAACAAAGCCAACAACATTCAAACAACCAAACGCTAAACTTATATGTTGAAATCCAACAACATTCAAACACACCAAACACTAAACTAATATGTTGAAAGCAAACTAAAGAATGCCATGACATTTTGAAAGTGTACTAGTTTAAGAAATCATAAAAAAAAAATCACAAAGAACTTGACGCATTCAAGATGACCTTGCTCAAACATAGCATACAAGCAATAAATTTTACAGTTAGATTAAGAAGAACTAAAAGAACGCCGAACCTGGACGGATCTTAGCAGATCCGTCTTCGTTAAATTCGAACTCTTCTAGAAGGGACTCCGTCGAAATTACTATTTTGGATTCGAAATTGTCGTTGGCTGCTGGTTATTCCGGTGGTCTCTCGCCAGCTGTTGGTTCACGCTGCTGCTTCACCTGAAAAGAAGGAGAAGGAGAAGAAGAGAGAGGAGCAAGGGGAGAAGAGGAAGAGTGGCAGCGCTAGGGAGAGGAGAGGGGAGGAGGGGCGGCGCTAGGAGAGGAGAGGGGAGGAGGCGGCTATGGAGAAAGGAGGAGAAAGAGATGAATGATTTTTTTTTTTTAGGTTTTGGTATATTATAATTAGAATAGAAAAGTTAGAATAATCGATCTCGTCCGTTGATTTAATTATAGATGAAGGGCTAGGATTAGATCGGAGTGAGATGAGTGGTTAAGATTAAAAGGGATGAGTTGGAATCATATTGAATTGAAATTGAAGTGGCTAAAATTGCAATAACATTGGCTAGAATTGAAATGAGAAGGTGGTTAGAATTGCGATATAATTGAAATTGAATAGGCTAGATTTGAAATAAATTAGCATAGAATAGGCTAAGAATTAAATAATTAAGAGGAATTTTAAGAAATGCTATTCGATTAAAATACTATATTTTAAAATATTTTCATCTAAATTAAGCACATCCAAGTTTTAAGAGTCTTACAATAACTAAGTAAAATAAATATTTCGAGTTCAAATATCGATTATAAAAATAACTTAAGAGAATAAATAAATAATATTTACAATAATTTTTGTAAAGCATACATACTAAAATGTACAAATTTTAGGCAAAATCGACTAAAATTCTATACTCGAAATATATTTAAAAATATGTATTTAATCTAATAGCGTTCCTCAAAAGGGGTATAGGTCGGTCAAAATTGGGTGTCAACAGGTCCGTAGATCCTCCTTCGTAGCTCCATACTTAGAATCTTCCAAAATCATGTACTGGAACCCCTCCCAGTCGCATTTGATGGATCAACAGTGCGGTTCGTAGATCAATCTATGGTCCGGCGTTTGCAACCGTGCTTCCACACTTGGTCAAGAATTCCCTGATCTTCCGCCATGCCTTGCTAGTCTATTTACGATCATCATCTATGGAACGTGAATGGACCTACCGTTCGTCAATCACATCTGTAAATGGGCTTTTCTACACATTCTTCAGCTGTGTCTCTCAGTTTTCGCGTATGAACATATTTCCTGCAAACATAATAAAAATACATAAAAACCAATACAAAATGGCCCTAAACACACACAAATCTTAAGTGAAATGTATTAAAAATACCGTAAACTCACGATATATCAACACCCTCAACTTAAATTCGTTGTTTGCCCACAAGCGACACATTAAAACTCTAAACGACACTTCGTATAGAAGCAAGCATTTCAAGCACAAGCAATCACATGGCTTTCTACCCTGACTCCCTTCTAGAGTGCAAATCTTTTCTCTCAGACTCAACAAGCTAACTTGTACATTTGCCTCCTTCGCAGCGCAATAAACTTTCTGTACAGTCTACAAATTTTGCTTTTATGGGTTATAGAACTTCACAAAAAGGTTTTATTTGCTATGATCCATCTTCTTATAAATTTCATATTTCTAGAAATGTTGTTTTCTTTGAGAATCAAAATTTCTTTCCTACGATTGTAGATTCATCTTCTGCTTCTCCTCTTCTTCCTACTTTTAAGGATTTATCATCTTATTTTAAGAGGTTCAAACTTGGATTTGTGTATGAACGACGTCGACCAACTTTATCCTATCCCAACACTGATCCGCCGCCTTAAATTGTACCACAACTAGAATCTGAGAATTATTCAAGATCCAGTCCGCTTGAGCCTACTCAGCGATCTACCAGAGTATCTCGTACTCCAAATTGGTATGGATTTTCCTCTACTTTATCCAACATATATGTTCCATCTTGTTACTCACAAGCTTCCAAGCATGAATGTTAGAGGAAGAACTTTTGGCTCTTAAAGAAAATAACACATGGGATATTGTTTCATGTCCTTCAAATGTTCGCCCTATTGGATGTAAATGGGTTTATTCAATCAAACTTCATTCTGATGGAACTCTTGATCGGTACAAAGCTCAATTGGTTGTTCTTGGTAACAGACAAGAGTATAGGGTGGACTATAAGGAGATTTTTACACCCGCAGCCAAAATGACTATAGTGTGAACTATTATAGCCATTGCTGCTTCACAAAACTGGTCTCTTTATCAAATTAATGTCAAAAATGCTTTTCTCCATGGTGATCTTAAAGGACATATTTATATGAAACCTCCACCTGGTTTGTTCTCATCGCCTACATTAGATGTATGCAAGTTGAAGCAGTCTTTGTATGGATTAAAACAAGCTCCAAGAGCTTGGTTTGATAAGTTTCGGTCTACTTTGCTACAATTTTCTTTTGCGCAGAGAAAATATGACTCATATTTGTTTCTTCGGAAAACCTCTACAGGTTGTGTTCTTTTTTTGGTGAATGTAGATGGCATTATTATCACAGGAACTGATTCTTCACTAATCACTATCCTCCAACAGCAACTTAAAGATTCTTTTCATATGAAAGATCTTGGTACTCTTACTTATTTTTTGGATTTGGGAGTTCATAATGTTGCTTCTGGTGTGCTTCTAAACCAACACAAATATACTCATGATCTGATTTCTTTGGTTGGTCTTCAAGATTCCTCCTCCGTATATACTCCATTGGAATGGAATGTGAAGTATTGTCATGAGGAAGACGATCTTCTTCCTGATCCAACTATATTTTGACAATTAGTTGGGAGTCTAAATTACCTTACTATTACTCGGCCTCATAGCTCTTTTGCAGTTTAACTAGTTAGTCAATTTATGCAAGCTCCCCATCATCTCCACTTGGTGGTTGTTCGTCGCATCATTCGGTATCTTCTAGGAACATCTACTCGTAGATTGTTCTTTTCAAGTGATTTTTCTACTTGTCTTAATGCTTTTAGTGATTTTGATTGGGCGGGAGGTCCTGATACTTGGTGCATGTTTCTTGGAGAGTCATCGATATCTAGGAAGAGTAAAAAGCAAGATCGTGTATCAAAATCTTCAACATAGGCTGAATATCGATACATGTCTACTGCTTGCTCCGAGGTTGTATGGTTTTGTGGATTACTTGCTGAGATTGGATTTCCTCAATCTCATCCTACTCCTTTCCACGCTGACAATACAAGTGTTATTCAGATTGCTACTAATTCAGTTTTTCATGAGAGCACCAAACACATCGAAGTGGATTGTCATTATATACGAGAAGTTGTAGATAAAAGAGTCATTACTCTTTAACATGTGTCCAGTGATCTTCAAATAGCTGATGCGTTTACAAAATCCATGGCACGGAAACGCCATCAGTTTCTAGTAGGCAAATTGATGCTTCTTGATCCACCAGCATCAATTTGAGGGGGGATGTTAACATGATGGGCAACTAAATGATTGTATATATTAATGTAAGTATATAGTGATATAAATTAGCATGATTATATACATTTGTTGTAGAATCAAAGGAATAAATATTGTGATAGAATAGCTAATTTGGAGGGATAGCAAAGGAGATTTAGAGGGATTGAATAGCAGATTTGTAGAGATAGAATAGCTGATCTTTAGGGATAGGAATGGTAAATCTTTAGGAATGTGTAATCTTTATTTTCTCTATATAATGGAAAGACTCTCTCACTTTGACAGACATTCAGCAGAAAATTGGCAAATCTATTAAAATACTTGTTATATATATCAGAGATCACAAACCAAATGGGGTATATATGATGACAACCCGATGCCTGAAATTATATGTAAATTCCAACTTATTTTGACTGACCCTAAAGCATAGGAAATTACCAATTGTAAAAATAATAATCACGTTTTACAATGTGATCAACAGCATTTCTTCCTTTATTAACATATGAACCCTTCCCCTTAACCACCCTCTCATTACCTTATAATGTTACTCCCTCCGGTTGTGCATTACGAAGAGGCCGTAACTATGCAGGCTTTAGTCAACTAAAACTGTCTTTTGAAAAATGTATTTGTAATTTCTGGGGTAACGTGCATCCAACCTACACAGTTCTACCTTACCTGCGGCAAACTAGAGGCCAAGTCATCGTGAATGCATCAGTGGAGACCTGGTTACCGTTGCTACGAATAATCTTATACTCTGTAAGTATTGAACACCATATAGCCTTTAAATTGCATTTGTTCTGCCTTCTGATTTAACATTCTTGAGACTCTTCCTTTTGTTAATGTTCATAGTACACCTTAAGAATGAAATAATTTTGGTCGTATGCTTCTTTTCAATTGCTTTCTTTTATCTTTTTGGCTTGAACATGTAGCAAAAGTCATAGTTATAAACTTTTACAAGACCCTGAGGTTAGAGATGAAGGATGATGTTG